>CATIWJ010072136.1:0-15229 GCA_949640765.1 Croton laevigatus | reverse complement strand
TTAACCTGATGCATAAAAAATCCATTTGCGTTTTTCTTTACTGTCACGCTAAGAAAGTTATTACCTGTGATAGATTCGACCACTCTTAAAGCATCGCTGCAAATAGAACAACAATTCCATCCCTTGGCCAAACACATTCGCAAAGCCATGTTAATAGCAAGAGCTTCTCTAAGACCGATGCATCCTAAGTTTGATTCCAAGTCGGATCATATTATCATTCCGTTAGAGAGAAAAAAAAAGGAAGATAATTTGATTATAAGTGGGTGAGTTTTGTAATTGTGGTTGTGTTCTTGTCCTTCAATTTCTAATGTAATTGTTTTTCTCCAAATGTGATATTTGTATTGGTATTGTAATTCCAGATTGAATTTGAAACCATCTATTACGTAATTTTCCTCTTTTGTGTTAGGAGAAATGAAGTCTATTTTTCATAAAATTTCCGAAAATTTTATTTTTTATGAGTCTATTCAAAAATTACAAATATTAATATGCACTTTAAAAATATTACAATTTACAAAGGTTGAACATTTTTATCCGATTTGCATAGTAAAAAATTTATAAATCTCGCTAAAAAATGTGATGATACGATTTTAAAAGAAAATTTGTTGCGAGTTTGGGGTGAGTACTATAACACCCAATTTATGGATTTTAAGGTAAGTTCATTTATTTCTGTTAAAGGATTAAAATACCACAAGTATTTTGATAATTATGTATGTATCATAATTTCAACTAATAGTTTATTTTTAACATTTAAAACTTTTTAGTAAATATTTTCATTTTGTGAAATGCATATGTAGTAGGGGCAGGGGACTTTTTTAATACCCCAAACCCTCCAAATTCAATTGTACCTCTCAGTTCAGTTTAGAGAAAAATTTTAAAATTAGCGTACAATTTATATAAAGAAATTTACATTTAAGGAAATTATAAATAAGTAAAATTGGTATTCCTATTAATTATGAACTATAAAATAAAATTGATTTTATTATAAAATTATTAAGGATAATTTATTAGTTTTAATTATTTTTTCTTTACATGGAGTAGTATTACATAACTTAATTAGAGCATCAATTATACTCATTTTTATCTTGAAAAAAAATACTCATTTTAAAATAAAAATTTCTGATAAATATATCTAATTATTTGTACGTTAAAAAAAAAAAAAAAAACTGTTATAACCTTTTCTTTATTCGCGCGTGTCGCAAAACGCTTTTGAAAGGCCACACGCGTAGGAAGAGAAAAAATAGAATAGGTTTCTTAAATGAATTGCCTAATCACTATTTATGTGAAAGACAGAAATGGGAAGATGGGTCAACGCTTCATCAACTTCGAGAAACTTTATGTATTATTATAATATTAAGAATTGCAGCACCTTAACGGCTTTTTACGTTCTATATATTAACGTGCTTAGAAGAACGAGTTTTTGGGGTTGGGATTCGATATTTTTCAATATCCTACGTCTCTTGGAACTACTTTATTTGTCAATTTTTAGTAAATATCAGTGGTTTAACTGTCAAAAAAGAATTGCATTTTTGTATACGGTTATATATAGAGAGTGGATGGGCAGAGGCAGGCTGGGAGTAGAAAAATGGAAAGGCATGGCCTTTGGTCTCTGTTACTACTCTGCTACCCTATTGAGTAAAAATGTAAGTAGCACTCTAATTCTTGGGCCTTGTGTTCATCATTATAGTGGTGATGGCCATCCTCTTCACTCAAAGTAATTTAATTTTTTTTAATCTGTTTTGGATAATTTTATTTATAATATCACTTCATTTTATATAATTATTACTTCTATAATTTATTCTTGCCCATGATTTGATTTTAAAAATATGTTTTATTAATTTAAATTTTACATTATATACAAATTTATCATATTCCATGAATTTCTAAAAAAATCATCATATTATATGAATATGAAATATTTTTAATTCGTTCTACTTAATGATCATTTAGGGGATATGCAATTCAAATTTTTGATTTTTTTTTAATTTTTGACCAATTTTCAGCCTTTTAGGATCTGTTCAGCAAAACTAGATTTTTGAATGACATTTAGCTGTTAAATATTTATACTAATTGTTTACAGCATACTAAAAGTTAAAAATTACATAGATTAGTTTTTTATAAAATGCTACTGAGAATTTAAAAGTTATCTTAAAAGCTACTTTATCAAATAATAAAAAAATAGCATTTATCATTTTGACTGGCCAAAATACTAAACGTTACGTAACAACTATATCCTTGCCTAAGTAAATTTTATAATATCAATTGCATTCTTAATATAAAAATACATATACACCTCATATCAAATTCTTCCTAATAAATAAAATAACACAATTAACAAATACATATAAAATAAGAGACTTAACTCAGTAGGATAGTTCAGTTTTTTTTTTAATTCAACGGAGGGATTTAACCTATGAACCATATAATAGAGGGACGGCCCTCGCTTATCACTACAAGTTCAGATGAAAGTTCGAACTCGTGACCAACAAGTCACAACATATTGCACTAACCACTGTACTAGACCCTCAACACTAGCAGGATAGTTCAGTTGGTGAGCTCAAATGACATTTACTTCAATTGGTTTAAGTGATGCACCTCCTAACCTGAAATCAGGGGTTCAAATCCTAATAACTTAACTAAAAAATTTATTTGACATTAAAAAAAAAAAATGCTTTGTTTAATTTTTATTTGTTTCTGCAAAGTATCTTTAGCTCAAATGATTGGAATAAATAGTTAAAGTAATGTATTTCCCTGACATAAGGTTAGGAGTTCAAATTCTAATAACTTAAATAAAAAACTTAATTTTCTGTTCAAAAAAGTTCAATTTGTGGGCATGCTACTCCCTGAATCGAGCCTTTAAGTGCTCGGTTCAATCATATATTGAGTGAAAATATTCTCTGAACCATCGTCTTTCTCACAGGTGCTTATGAGATTTAGTTAGGTTAAATATAGACTGTAAAAATGGATATAAACTTGGATATTTTGTGGGTTAATTAATAAAAAAATTAAGAGATTTAGGGGTTTTTTGATAAATTTAGTTATTTAAGTAATTGTTAAAATTTCTAATTATAAAGGTAAAAAATTAAAAATTAGGAGAGTTAGTTTTTTATAAAATATTATTAAACTTTAGCAATTTGTTGTTTGTTCGGATGAAATGTTAATATTTAGTAGAAATTTTTTTTTTCATAACAAACCCTTAACTTAAAATTTTATTAAAAACAGAAATATATATAAATATTATTGATGAAAAAAAATATAAAAACACTGAAAAAAGAAAAGAGTAGCCAGTGACCGGAAAAAACTATAGGCAGCTGTTCAAAAGAGGAGGAATGGGTAAAATTTGGAGAAGTGTCAGATAATACAATATTGATAAGTAATGTACTAAATGTCATTGCATTCATATTTTTCATTTTTTTACGTTTGTTTTTTATTAATATTAATAAAATAAACTTTTTATTAATACTAAAATTAAAATAATAATTATTAATTTTTTAAAATTTTATTTTTTTATTAATATTAATAAAAAAATAATAAAAAATTATAAAACTTACCATAAATGAAAATGTAAACAATTTAAAAATACATCAAAAAATAAAAACGTAAAATAATAAAAAACACGGAGGTAGTATCATCTAATAACTGCTATTAATTAAACTTGCAACAGTCGATCCAGTCCAACACTTGCAGGTGAACATAGAGAGATTGCTTGCAAGTGGTTTATGCTTTGAAGACATCTTTATATAGATAATTCCTATTTTGGTAAATGATTGTAATTTTAAACAAATGTTAACTTGTTTCTCATTGCAAAATTTGTAAAATGCTCAGCCCAATCAGTTTACTCATGCGTTGGTACAACCTCTTGACATTCTTATATTTTTATTAGATGTATTTTATTATGAGATATATAATCTCTTCCTTTATCAAATTATTGTTACTCAATTAGTCTAAGAAAAATTAATTTGTGTAAATTATGACGTATATAATTAAAAACATAAAATTAAGGAAGCTTCGAGTCAAATATTATATTTGATAGTTTTAATAGTAGTATATAGTATAATGTTTTTAATATTGAGTAAATAGTATATTATAAATTTAAAATTTAATTATACCCTTATTAATAAATAAAAAAATAGCCCTAAATAATCTAAAGCAGAAAAATCATCAAATTCTAAAAAATAACCGGATCTATCTCTCCATTTTAACTACTTAAATAAAAAATGAAATAGTATAGCAGTAACCCGACGAAAACACAAGGACCGTTGATGCCGCCTCCACTGTAGACGTGCCTTCCACCGACATGCAACCGAAGATAGCCAAACCTCAAGCCACCACCATCATCCCCATTGTATATATACCCCTATATACCTCATATGCCAATATATACCAATACATATCCTTTTCTTCTTATCAAACCCTAACTACCATTAACAATTATATCTCTTCAAAAATCAATGTATATACTCCATATATATGTTATATATACCCTATATATACCGGTATATGGTGGTTCTATTTATTCACATCCAAATCTTAGCCGCCTCCCCTCCAAAGATCATCATTTGTTATATCCATTATACTTTATACATACCGGTATATGATATATATGACCCATATACCGCGATATACAGCTCCACTTATTTATCTCCAAAACCTTAGCTGCTTTCCCTCCAATGATAACTATCTACTATATCCATATATACCCTATATATACCGTTATGTTAAAAAAATATATATATATACCGTTATAGCATATATGACTCATATACTAGTATATACGATTCTATTTATTTATGTCTAAAAACCTTAGCTAGCTCCCTTCTAAAGACCACCATCTGCTATAACGTTTCAGCATAAACATTCTAAAAATATGAAAATAGTAACAATTGAGTATTGAGGTGAAGCAAATCAATTACAAAAAAATGAGAAGATGAAGAAGAAGAAAAAGAATAGTCATGGTGTATGGGAGAATGATTGTTTGTGGTTGGTTGATTGGACGACGGTGAAGCAATAGTGGAAAAGGAAGGAGAGGAAGGTGGGGCGGTAGTAATAAGGTTTAGAGTTTCTTGAATTTATAGTTGAGAAAGAAAAATAATTGGATTTAAATGCTATTTTAGTGAAGTGATATGCTCTCTTTAAAATACTTATTATTATTATTTAGAAGATAAATGTAAATTTTTATAAAAAATACTATTTACTATATTTTTAAAATTATACAATATTTACTAAAATAAACTTTTAAAATATGCAGTTGCTTATATTTTCCATGATTAAGTGGAAAATAATTTAGTAAAGTAATAAAATAATAAATTAAAAAAAAGAAAAAGAAAAAGTTGTTAAAAAAGTTAAATAAGGGAGAGGCATGTGGGATAGATGCACAAGTTCAGGGATTTTCAGTCTGTGTTTATAGAGATTCTAGCCATTCTATTACAGGGCCTCAAAACTAGAGCCAAGTAAATGACAGATGTTAAGAAGAAGAGAAGGGCCCCTCTCTCTTTATTCTGCTCTTTTTTCTGGTAGAGGTACGCTTCTTAATTAATTGTCCTCGTATTGGTTGGTCCCACTCTCCAGTTTAAAACTTTTTCAACATAAAAAAACAGGATTGCTGTCATATCATGGGCCTACCTTAGGGCTTTTAAAGGCCCTTATAATGAGTTTCAGCCCATTTAAGTCAGGTGGGCCAAAAGCAGAACCGAGTTGCAGGTAATGTGGACCAGAAGTAATTTCAGGTTCATCAATTTTTTTTTTTTTTTTTAAAACATAAATATCAGGTTCATCATGATCTTTGAAAAATATTAATCAGAAATTTATATATTACACGGTTTTGACGTACGTTACGCGGTGCATTTATTTAGTCATGATCTTATAATATTTAAAATTTTTATTTAATTATATAAAAAAAATTATATTAATTTAAATATTAATATTAATCAAATATCATAAACAAAATTATCAATTTTTTTTAAAATTATTATTAAAACTTTAAAATTTAGAATTTCAATACTATTATTATTATTTTATTATTACTCTTTTGCAGCAGCTGTGTTTATTAGTTTCAAATTACTTTTTAAAACCTTATAGTATTTAATACATACTTAACATAAAACAAAAATAATATGTACTTAGTAACCTATAAAATTAAATTTCTATGTAGGAAAAAATATACAAATTATTTTGCCAATGAATTTTTATTATTAATATTTGATGACTAACCTGAAAATACCGAAAGATTGAGTTTTGCAATTTTGATAATAATGTCTATGCTTGCAGAAGGTTATTGTTGTAACTTGAGTTAGAGTGACTGAAAATAATTTTGTAATGTTTTTGTAGTTAATTTGAAATAGGTGCTTATTTGAGTATTTGGACAATTCTATACCCTTTGCAGATTTTTCACCACTTGTGAATTTGGAAGCAAAAATATTCACAAAAATATCTACAATTTGTGGAAATATTCATTGGTATGTAGAAATGTATCCACAAGTCGTGAAAAATTTGCACAAAGTGTGAAAATTGTCTGAACCTCCAAATTAGCTCTTTATTATAATTCTTTCATCTTATAATATATACAGTAAAATAGTTTAATATTAAAAATTCTTTTAAATTTTTTTACAAATTTTTCTCAGTTTAATATTAAAAATACTGTTATTATCATAAATTAAAATAATATTTCTAAGTTCAAGTAATTAATAATTAAAATAGTATTACCCAATTATGAATAATTTTATAATATTTTTTATTAAAATATAATTTGAATTTAGTTGATTAATATTTAAAATAGTATTTTTATTAGAATTTGATTTTAATTTTATTAATTATTTTAATTAATTAAAATATTATTTTTATTAGGATATAATTTGAATTTAATTAGTTAACTATTATAAATAATTATATAAAAATAACTTTACCATTGATAATATAAATTTTATAGGGGGGTCTTGGACGAAGTCAATGTCTTCCACATTCGCTCTTTTAAATATACTTTTTTTTTTTACTTTGCACAAGGTTACACATTATTAGTTTATAATATTTTTAATTTTTTATATTATAATTTTAATAATTGTTTATATTATAGTTATAAAATTATTATTTTAAAATTTTGAATCGTTTCAAATTTTTATACTTTATTTTGAATAAGAAAAAAATATATTATATCAAAACTGGAAAAAAAAATTTTAAAAGTTTTGGTGAATATAAAAAATAATTAATCCTCAATAATAACTATATAAATAACAGTAGAACAATTGGTTTGATAAATTTGGTTTGAAAAATAGTAAAATAATTGATTTGATAAATTTGGTTTAAAAAATAATTAACACTTATATTAAATTAAATTTTGTATCATGGATGAAACTAAAAATTAAATCTTTGAAAATACTCTTATTTTGGAGATAGAACTAATTGACTCTATCAAACGAAGAAGCCTTGAAATTGTTATAATTAAACTACATAATCAATAATTTACTTAAGTGATTGATTTTAGGGATAATATAAAAAAACTCCCTATGTTTTTACTATAGTGACATTTTCCTCCCTGTCTATTTTTTGGGACACAAATATTCCTGCATTTTAATTTCGTTAACAAAAATACCCTTATGTCTATTTTTTTTTGTTAAAATAACAGTAGAAGGACCAAAATATAATTTTTATAGGCCTTTTTGCAAAATTGAAGAATTAAAGGACTGAATGTAAATTTGGTCTTCTTCTTCTTCCTTCAGATCGCTGACCGAAGCTTTCCAAGCATTTTTCGACCAGCTCCAACCATGTCCAACGAATATGATCACAGATCTAGACTCCTTGCAGTGTGGGCTTTCCATTGATGTAAACCTTGTTTCTAGAAAATACCGTTTTCGGTGACCGAAGAACAAACTGTGACGGTTCGGTGATCTGAAGGAAGAAGAAGACCAAATTTCCATTCAGTCCTTTAATTCTTCAGTTTTGCAAAAGGGCTTATAAAAATTACATTTTGATTCTTTTATTGTTATTTTAATAGAAAAAATAAACGGAATGGTATTTTTGTTAACGGAATTAAAACGTATGGATATTTGTGTCTGAAAAAAAAAAAGACAAAGAGGAAAATGTCACTATGGTAAAAACATAGAGAGTTTTTTTATATTCTCCCTTGATTTTATTTTCCAATACTTTTTCCTTCTTTTTCTTCGGATCATAGAAACCTCCATAAAAATTTGAATCTTGCAATATGTTGGGAATCGCCGTCACTAGGGTTCCCAAAATTTAATGTGGATGGTTCCAGTTAAGGCAACTTAGGACATTCAGGGGCATGAGGTGTCCTTAGAGATGATACTGGTAAAATCCGCTGCTACTTTCAATATTATCTGGGTATTTTGAACTCTAATCGAGTATAATTCTAGTCATCTTGCAAGCCATCAAAATTTATGCTTCATCTGCTTTCAAGCACTTGCTTTTCATCCTCAAATCAGATTCCTATATAAGGCTATTATCTAAAATTTGGAGCCAGACAAACAACCTTGGTCTTGGTGGGATGATTTTAATTTATTGGACAATATCATTTGGTTATTGACTTATGTTACCTTCATTTAAATTAGCAAGAACAAAAACCATTTGGTTGATTTTTTTTTTTTTTGCTGAGAAATGAGTTGTTACTCAAGAAAGTTTCTAAGTCTGATTATAAACTCTTATCTCAAGAGTTTTCCTTATTATCTAATGCTTAATTATATTTTATTTTTATTGTTGTAAGCCTTTTCCATTTTTTTGGAACCCAACAAAGGGTATATCAGCCCACCTATTGTTGTGCGATGATGTCATCTATGAGCTGTAACTTTGGAGAGGTCGCCTGAGCTAGCTAGGAAGAGGTTGTCCCCACCACTTGATAAGGGAGGTTGCTTAGGCTTGAGGTCTGGTGGGCCTCTAGGTCTTATGGGCCCTATAGGCTCTAGAAACCTTAGTTTCACACTGACCTCACCGACCTTTAGTCTTGAGCCACTGAACTCCTATCTCAAGCCTAAATTGACCTCACCGCTTTGGCGCACTAATCTCGCCTATGTGGCACCACTTAAGGATACTACAAATAGTCTTCAACTGTCACTTGTCAAATCTAATCACAATCTAAACTTTCAATTGTATTTAAGGTACTATAGGTTTTTTCACTTATATCTCATGGTTTTGATCGATAGGTTTCCTTTTTCTTTATTTGTGTAAGCGTTAAAAAACTACGCTAGCTAAGATTTTCATGGGACCAGAAAAAAGATAATAATAAAATTAATTTGTTGTTCAAAAAAAATTATATATCGATTGGTTTTTGTTTCTTGAAAATAAAAAACCGGATTAAATTGATATGGATTAGTTTGATTTTTAAGATAAAATCAAAATTTACATTATATTTATTAAATTGATATGGGTTAGTTTGATTTTTCAAGATAAAATCAAAATTTACATTATATTTATTAAAATGGGAGATTATTTTTCAGGCCCTTAACATTTTAAGAAATATACTCTCAAGTCCTTTTATTTTTATAATATATTATCAAATCTTTTAGTTTTTAAGATATATATTCTCAAATCATTCTGTCTAGAAAAAATGTTATCTATAAACAATAAGGATCAAACCTTAAGTTTTTCATCTTTTATTTTCAGCAGTGAAGATCAAAATGCAATTTTTCACACAAAATACTAAAAATTCGAATTTCGATTTTTTACGTTTAGAGTTTCAAATTGGTATATTTACTTACTTTTAAATTAAGAATTATTTTTTTAGTGTTGTGCTAAATTAATTTGTGCAAAGCTATTGAAAACAATAGTTAAAATTTGGTTTCATAAAAATAAAATATAAATCATGCACTTTCAATCAAGGGCAAGGTTGCCTAAAATATGGGAGAATAAACTATTAAATTATTTTACAAAATTAAAAAAAAAAAGCTTATTTTGCAATTTAGAAATATTATTTTTTGAAATTATTCAACTATGTTGTTCTTAAACAATTTAATTGGTCGGATTTTAAGAACAAAAAATCTAATCATGAATTCTCTTTGACTAATTTCAATATTATCAATTGAATATTTTATATTCATATGTGTAAAAATTAGAAAAACAAACCTGAAAAAAATTATATTGAGTAATTATATATTTTTAGAACAAAACTAACATATATAGATAATACAATGATCGTATATAATTAACATAAAAAAAAAAGTATCATAAATCTAAAATAATGTAGAATTATATATGTCGTTAAAACTTTGCACATATCGTGTAAATTTCCAAATCTCTTTATACCTAATGAAAAAATTAAAAACTAATAAATTATCTTAAGATTTATATTAAAATAAAAAATTAATATAATTTGTTATTCTTAACCATTAATTCTAATCTAATTAAAATGAATTATAATTAAAAACAAAACTCATAATTAAATATATATGTATAAATGAAAACAATAATATAAATTCAATTATATAAAAAAAAAAAGTCAATTCAATTGTAATGCTATTTAAATTTATAGTTGCATGCTTAAATGCTTCTACAGTTACTTTTTTTTTTTTTTTTTTACCTTTAGTTATCCTTAAGGTTTGAACCCAGGACCTTTTGGTCTTTGGTGATTTCTTCTACAGTTACTTAGTACAAAGTTATGCTAAATTGCTTTTAACAATTGCCAAAAAAAGTCTAGAAATTTTAGGTCAACTATATTACCAACTCTTTATCATAACGCCTCAATGGAACCACTGTTTGGAATAATTAAACTAATTATTAATTATAGAATTTAAATTATTATTATATTCATAATTAATTATATTAATTTATTATTTTAATATTATTAAATAAAATAGTATCTTATTAAATATAATGATTTGAATTTAATTAATTAATTATAAATAATTTAAATTATAATCACATTCATAATTAATTATATTAATTTATTTTTTTAACATCAATAAAATAATTAAAATAATATTCTCATTAAAATATAATTAGGATTTAATTAATTAAATATGAATATTTATATAGTATTTTTTATTAGAATATGATTTGAATTTAATTTATTAATAATTAAAAAATAATATTTCTTATTAGCATATGATTTCAATTTAATTAATTAATTATTATAAATAATTATATAGACACAATTTTACCTTCGATAATATAGATTTTATGAGGATATTTTGAAAAAGTGAATATTTCTCATTATAGCTTTTATATATTTTATATAGATTATAATTATATATATTATAGATGATTCGTAGGTTTTTATTTTAATTATTGATAAAAAATAATGTATGATTATGAAACTATAATACTATATGAAAGATTCATTTAATGATTACTTGACAACCCATGGTCTCTGTAAGCAAGGCTGGACACCCGCTCAACCCATATAAGTTTAAAAAAAAAAAAAAAAAAAAAAATTAGTGGTCTATAGTTTATGGACTAGTGGGCCTTTACTTTTTTTTTGGCCTAAGATAATAATTTTCATTAGCAACTGAGTCAAAACACAAAACAACTACTAAACTTATGATACATATAATCCTCTGAATAATCATATAGAGAAACATAAGTAAAGAGAAATAAATCTAGATTTAAGCTAGTAAACAAAGAGAAATTTTCAATCCATTGCTTACAAATATTCTGACAAATCGGACGGAATAGCCTGGATCACACGTGTGTAAGTTGGAGCAAGGCTTCCAAATGGAGGTCCATAAAAAAGCAGTAAACCCAACAATAATAGGAAATCATATTTCTTTCTTCGAAATTTCTTAGAATTACCCACAAAATACAAACAAAATCACTGCTTAAACAAATTAATTAACAAAAGTCTTAAAAGCCAACTTAATTAATTAACTCGTAAAATAAAACACAATATCTAATGTTATTTTTCTTATCCAAAACAAGCAAATTAAACCTTAAAAAGAACACACACACACAAACAATACCATAATTTAAGGAAATTAATAAGGGGTTTAGTAGGAAGTGTGCAAGTGATATTAAATGGCGTGAGCTTCGGAGTCTTCAACATCAGCTTCAACGTCTCCTTCCACATCAAAAGAAGCACTTGGTTCATCATCATCAACCATGCCTGATCCTCCTATTTTTTGGTCTTCTTTACCTTCTTCTTCTTCGTCTTCATCTGGATCCCCCTCATGAACTACTACTTCCGGTTCTTCGTTTGGAGTCCACTTTTCTTCAAGAACAGGAGTTTCTGGCTTTGATTTCTCAACTTCTTCATTGCTCACCTCTTCGATCGATTCGTTTTCCTATAAACATCATTTACCAACTTATAATTTATATATATTTATATCTCTTTTGTTGCATTGTCATCTCACAAAATAACTGTATGTTTGTAATTAATTAGGCCAGATAAAATAAGTAAATAGATAAATAAGTTGAGTGTTGATCCAAAAGTATTGATGAAAACAAAATAATAATAAGAATGGAAATTCAGCTCAAATGAGTATATAGTAACTGAAATTTACTTATCTAGATTGAGTATATGAGATCACTTATGGACTAAGCCAATCAAAATTTTTCAAAACTACTACAAATTTTAAATTATATATATATATATGAAACGTTAACGTCAACCTTAAAGGTAGCGACAAAAAAAATTGGAGCTTCTGTTAAACAGTTTGACTAACAAAAGAGAAAGTTGTGGTGTCTAAAGAATAGGCAAAAAACAAAACTATACCATATTTAAATTCAAAATGTTTAAAGAAAAAAAGTGAGGAAACAGAACCTGGACAGAAGCCATAGATCGATGAAGAGAGTGTTCAACCAAAAAAAAAATTAAATAAAGAGGCAAAGTGAGGATATAATTTGAAAGGGTTTGATCAACTTAAGACCTATTTATACAAATTTCATATGTAATGTTTTGCTGCATTACGTACACAAAACTTGCTCCTTACAAAAGTCAAAAAGTTTAAGAGATGAGGTATTAGCTAAGTTTTAGATTATTCTGCTAATACCTTTCCTTTCGAGGAAATAATATATTTTTAGAGAATATCTTTACAATAATACTGCAATTTAAGCGCATAACATATTTACAAAATAAATTACATCATTACATTATAATTTTGTTCTTTACATAAATTCTATTCATTATTTTCTTTTATTAACCATGAGGTATTCTATACGGGTTCCAAAATGGGCAGCACTTTTAAGTTTTAGAGGACTGCATACATGAGCTCACGACCTCACTTAAGTAAAAAAAGTCCCTCGCCAACTCATATGAGCTTTGGGTTTAATTCTATTCATTATTTCATTAAAAAGAATATTAATATTTCTCTTTAAAAAAATACATAGATCTAATAAAAATAGAAACACTTTGCCAAAAAAAAAAAAAGAGACACAATAGTATTAAATAAAAAAAATGATTTATAACTCGAGTTGGTTTTTTAAATTTTTAGAGTGAAGATTAGCTTTTATAGGCTGCTGAAAACAATGATGATAATTAGTCAGATAGGGTGTGGTCTTATTGGTCATCTATACCATAAAAATTGAAGATATTTCAATTTTAATTCTTGTCAATTACATTGTTAGCATTCGATGTAGAGAGAAAGACTACTCCATAATGTGTATCTCATAATGTTACCGGTCCTCTTTGTATCTAAAAAAATAGCAACAATTGCTAATTGCTTGTAGTTTAGTTGATCTTTTCATAATATGAGAAGTGAAAGTCTTAAGTTTAACTAATTACTCAAAATTTAATGTAACTCATATGTATAATATAATATAAAGATATTACATCTTTCTAAAAAATATATGGAATTATTACGTGGATCACTTAAAACTTTTTTTTTTTTAATCAACGATCATTTAAACTTTTCATTTCAATTGTTTAGGGTATCTTTGTTTATTTTTCAAAACAAAAGATTGGACTTAAATATAATAGCATCCCAAACTTTAATGTATGCATTGCAAAGTATATATGTGTATGAGATTTCGATCTGAATAGAGAGTTCCAACAGAATAAATTTTATTGGGTTTTATATTCAAAAGATTCGATTATGTGGGACAATATTTAGGTCAAAATAGCAGAGACATTCGATTTCCAACCAATTATAGTTCCCCTTCTCGCAATTATATACCAACAAATCAATAAAAAAATCAAGCTAATTGCACTCTTATTCTTCTAAAAACTAGGAACTTCCCACAATAAAGTATCTAAAATAATTCAAGCAAAATTCTTCCTCTGTTGTCACTTGTAGAACCAATTCTAGTCCACGTGCGGTTCATCTATTGGGTAGAAGTGTTCAAGTTGCAAGAATTAAATTGCTGTTGAAAGAAATATATGCAAAGTGGTGATGTGCTTTAATAATGGGTTGCGTTTTAACGTTCTTTGGATATTTATTCCATTAGTAATTATTTGAAGAAGATGTCATTTCTCCATTGGAATTAATTAAAGGGGTATGGGGTAGCCCATGTTGATCAAAAGTACGGCCAAGAGTATTTCTTTTTCGACAAAGGGATCTCACTTATTTTATGTGCTAGCATTTTGGATACTTTAATTTTAATTTCAGCATGTTAAAAGCCCCTACATAAGATAGGTAGTCCACTGGCTTGGTATTCGAAAATTATAGAAATGCCATGTTTTAGAAAAGTAAATTAAGTAAATGTTATAATTTTCGCAATATTAAGTTATTGGACATCGTTTCTAGGTTAAATTATACATTTCATTTTGTAAAGGTTGAAGTATACTGATTGATATTTGTATTTACTTGGATATACATCTTAATGGGCTCAACACTTTCCATTGACTTATGTGTCTAACAAAATAGAAAGTGTCAATGGAGATGTCGATAGAAGTCAATATGTTGACATCTAATTTAAAATTTTTGTCTCTAATGCAACAATTTTTATTTTATATTTTTATTTTTTGTTAGAATTATAATTTAAAATCTAAATCTAACCAATCACAACACACCATTAAATATGGACATTGTCTAGAAGGCTTTCTAGAAATAAAAGGTGAACCTGACAATGTCAAGTCCACATAAGGCTGTTACAAAAATATCCAGAAAAAAAAATCTCACTCTTATAAAAAATTATAAATAATGATTATATTAACAAAAAGGCAATTCAATATTTTTAAGGCTAAAAATAAAAAAAATAATTACCAAAAAGGCTGTTTATGGAACATTTACGCATTAGTTGACAATGAGTTTATGACTTGTGTATTGTGAGTTTATGATATCTCAAAAATTATCAAAATTTCATTAGATATCAACAAAGTTATCATACTCAATTAATACTTAATTTGACAGGTTTG
>CATIWJ010072104.1:0-15064 GCA_949640765.1 Croton laevigatus | reverse complement strand
AGCACGTCCCAACGATATTAAGATTGGTTTGAGGATCCATATAAAGAATGGCTAATTTTTACACTGGCCGCCAACCTACCGCAACCCTCCTCCTTTATCCGGGCTTGGGACCGGCTACGCTACTCACATAGGCGGAGTTATTTGAGACAATAATAATGAAAACGGAAATTTTACTAGTAGATTTATGTGTAGATATAACCTGGGGATTTTTAATTTTACATGAAGCAAATAAAATTGAAAAGTGAGATTTATTTAAGGGATTAATAGGGTAATAATAATAATGATAATAACAAAATAAAAGAAGTATGTAGAATATTAGAGATAGAAAGTATAATAAAAATAATAATAAAATAGTAGAAGAGTGTAGAATATTTTAAAAGAGGAGAGAGAAAAAAAAGAATTAAAGGATCAATTGAAAAAAAAAAACAAAGTAGAAATTAAAAACGGAAAGGAAGAAAAGCCAAGGAGTTGGCGCAGTAGTTAGCTGCTCCGCTCTTTTACTAGGGAGACCCGGGTTCGAGCCTTACCCCCTTCCCCTAAGTTAAATTTACTGATTTCCTCATGCATCAAAAAAAACGGAAAGGAAGAGAGAAAGAAGGAAAAAGAAAGAAAAAAGAAGAAAGAGGAAGGATAAAAGGCTGCCGGTCAAGCCACCACCGCCGCCTACCCATCAGCCCGACGCCGCCGCCTACCCATCAGCCCGACGCCGCCACCACCACCGTCTTCTCTTCCCCTCCGACCGAGGCAGCCGAAGGAATCAGATCAGACGCTAAAGAAAGAAAAAACAGAAGGCGAGGGAGAGAGAGAGAATTGCGGCTGCCGACTTGATTTTCATCGCCACCGTCGGCTGTCTGTACTCCACTCGCCGGGGATCGGAAAGAGGACAACCTGAGGAGTCCGACGAACTAAGCACGGCCACCAGCCGTCCATTTTTTCGGCGATACTCGCGGCTTGAAGGTCCGGCAATCCATTGGATGCTACTGTTCACCGACGCTTTCAATGGCGTTTTCCGACGTCTTTCGGCTGTGGGTCGGCCAGATTTAAGGTATTTTCGAAATCCTTATGTTGAGGGCTTCCTTTTGATGTTGAGTTTGTGATGATTGGTCACCGAAAACTGAAGTTTAGTTTTCAGGCGACCGACAGTCCGGTTTTGGTGATTTTTCAGCCAAACGGCCAATGATCTGTTGAATGTAAATCCATATTTAGAATCCTTGTGTTGAGATGAAACTTTTGGTGTGCTCGGATTTGAAATCCGGCGAGTTTGAGGTTTTCCGGTGACCGGAACATGCCTCTGCCGGCGACCGGAATATTCTCTCCGGCGAAGCGATTTTTGGACAGAACCCATTCGGCACTGTTTCGACGTTCCAAACCTGAAAATGAACTCCATTTAACGATTTGAGGACCGAATTGATTAATAAAGAAAATATCGCAAATTAACTAAATTAATAAACTGTGTAAATTAAATAAGATGAAAAGAATGCTAATAAAATAAATGGATAATAACAATGGTAACTAGCTAAGGGTGTAATTAATGAACATGACAACAAGGGAAAACAATACCAACGACGTAGTTTAAATTAATTATCAACACCGGGTGAGTATTTAAATCAGAAGTTAATAATGATAATTTAATAATAGAATATTGGATAAAATAAAAGAATATGTAAATAGAAAATATGGAGTTTAAAAAAAATGAATAAATAGATAATCGAACCAATCGGAGAAATCGGAAATATGCGGTAAACAAATATAGGAAGATTAAGATAGCATAGAAATAATGAAATGAATTATGATAATAAATAGAACGGAATAAAATATGGTAGATAAATAAGGAATTAATTGTATTATGGTTTTACTATATAGATAGCATCGGAAATTAGTCGGAACAAGGAGACGTAGGAGTATCACATGCCAAGCAAGGTGTCAGAACATGTTTGATACTTTACACTTACTCAATTATGTGCAAATATCTGTATTGTGACTATGTGACTGGATTACTATGATGAATTGTTTTTGCATCGTGCTGTACTTGTTGTTATGAGTTGTTGTGTGACAATATTATTATAAGAGTAAAGTATCCACTGAGCTTGTCGCTCAGCAAGTTAGTTTCTGCTAACTTGTAGGTTTTGGAGTTCGAATAAGCACCAGCAGAGAGGATCGATACTAGAAGACTTAGTATGGCATATACTGAAGAGAGGGTAAAGAGTACTGTATTATTGTAAAAAATATTAATTGAATTGTAATGAAATAGTGAAATTTTGATTAATAAGAAAGGCTTTAAGTTCTGTATACCATCGAAAGACACGTATAACCCTCTTATAGGTTTATTTCAGCAGACTTATAAGGGGTGTTACAATCTTTCCCAAGTGAATATCAGCTCTTCTCTCAAAACTCAAAAATGGAGCTCAATTTTGGAATTAGGAAAAAAAGAAGAGAGAGATCAAGGTGGTAGTGGCAATTGTGGCGGTGGCTGGGAAAAGAGGAGAGATTGAGCAATTTTCTGGAGATGAATAGAGATCACAAATTGGAGATGGGGTGGGTAATTGGGCTGTGTCAGGAGAGGCAGAGGGGAAAGTGGTGGTGATGGTGGTGGTGTAGTGACAATGAAGAAGAAGAGCCAAAGTGATGAAGAAAATGGGTTTTTTTAATTTAAATAAAATATAAAATATATTAACTAACAATGCTGCTTGTTATATCTGTAAAACGTATGTGTTTTGATGCTGATTTGGACTAGTTAATGACAGTTTTATAATATTCACGTGCTCCCCGTTGAAGTGATCATTACGCTCTGTTTGACCCATTAAATAAGGGCTTCGTATAATACACATAGAAAATTTAGTGATTTAATATTGCTATTACTTTATTGAATGGTCTTATGTAAAAATGAAGTATACTTCAAGTGCGTTTAAATGGTTTTGGCTGATTAAAAGGTTATCTAGGACTAAACAATAGGAGCAAAATTGTTTGAACAGTTTATTTTTATGCTAGTTTTAAATTTGTTATTCAGAATCAAACTATATGTTCTGAGACTTATTAAATATAATCTAAAATTATGCAGAAAATTTTCAAACATTCAAGTAACTTGAATTATTTTATCAATATTTATATTTCAGTTAACCACATCACCATCTTATTAGGAATAAATTATCTTATGTAATGCATGAACCAAGAAGTGCGGTGCTTGAGAGACAGAGAGAGAACCTGGTTGCTTTTCTACTGTACTGTAGGCTATTCTATATTTTCAGTAATGCATGAATCAAGAAGTTTTTATGATCCAAACTAAATAAAACGATCTCCAACAACCTTAGAAACTGTTTGCAAGGATGTTTTAAATAGGATGTTTTTAATAGAATGGGAATAATAATTACAAATTAAATTATGTTTTTAATAGAATAAAAGTGTAAATATGAATTGAAATTGTATTTCTTTTTTTTTTTTGGAAGTATTACAATTCTTACTTTTCATCATTTAAATTTATTTATTGTTATTTTATTATAAATTTTAATTTGAATTTAATAGGATAAATAAATTAATTCATTAATTAATAGTACAATTAAACATTATATTTTTTAATTAAATAGAATACAGTTATAAATATAAAATTAAAATAGTATTTCTTAATAATTTATTATTTGATTTCATTTATTTTTATTTTATTATGCTCTAAATTTTTATAGATTAATTAATTTAATAATGAGCTATATAATAAAATATACTACCTTTGTTCTTTTTATAGAGGAAACTTTTTTTTCTATGTGATTCACTCTATATTTTGAGAATAAGCTTATTGCTATTCCAATAAGCATTTGCTATTCCAATATGCAAATAGTAAATGGTGGTAGATTCCAAAAATATGAAGTCAAATATAAAGGAAAAAAGTCAATTTTTCCTATATAAAAAAAGGGAGGGAGTAATATTTTTAATAAAATATAATTATAAATCTAAATTAAAAATATTTTTAATAAAATATAATTATAAATCTAAATTAAAAAAGTATTTCTTTAGTTGAATATGATTATGAATATAAATTAAAATAACATTCTTTATTAGAATAAAATTATGATTATGAATTAAACCAACTTCAAAAAGACAATTTAACCTTAAATAATTAAATTTTGTGAGTGTGTTTTAGGTAATACTAATGTCCCCTGCCCATTTATATATATTTTTTTATTCTATAAATCATTTAGAATCAAATTATATGTTTCAAGATTTATTAAATATATATAATGTTAAGCCGTAAATTTTAAAAAATTGAGTTTAATTTGTTTATTAACTTGTAATTATTTTATTAATATTTACATTTCCATGAACTATATATATATATAGAGAGAGAGAGAGAGAGAAAGAGAGAGAGATAGGTTTATATCTAGTGTATGAGATGTATATAGTTAGTACAGTGTCCTCTCCTTATTAGTATAAATAGGTTGGTTAGTGTATTCAATTGTAACTTTTGTCATTTGGATATTTCTGTAATATAGCTTTCATTTTGGACCGTATAAAAAATTAAGATTAGTTATTTGAATTACATTTAAAATGGAGACTTGGGAAATTGTATTGTACAAATTATATATTTTTAATTATTTCTTTCTCCTTAACAATATTTCAGTATGTTTAGTAAGATAGTCAAATTAGTCATTATAAAATGGCATATAAAAATAACTGAAAACTACCTACCAAGTTGCTTTATAAGCATTTTGATCTATATGAATGCTAAAAACCTTAATTAAATTTTATGTAAATGATATATGAAAATTCCAAAAGTTAAAAGAATGCTTACTTGGATTCTGACAAAACCACTCCTGATATATTAGCTGCTTTGCGTAATGCAATTCTCCATTTCTGCACTCGCTCAACACTGTCCCTGAAATATTGCTCGTGCTTAGCGAAATCCTCAGCAAAACTTCCTGTTTGGTCGCATACTTGAGTTGGATCAACAAGGTAGAAAACTGGAATTACCTTTTGACCAAACTGTTCTTTACATTCAATGATCTTGACGACTTCGTCCAAACACCAAGGCGAAGATGCAAAATTTTTAGAGAAAACGATAACAGAAATATGCGAATCTTCAATTGCTTTAAGAATGGCAGGCTCGATTTCTTCACCTCGTTCAAGTCTATTGTCTATGAATGTTGGAATCCCCGATCGATCATGCAGATAACCGTAGAGATGGCTAACAAAACTGCGACGAATGTCTTCACCTCGGAAACTGAGAAAAACATGGTGTTTTTTAGATCGGAATTTTGTGTAGATGTAACTGTAGTTTTTGGAATTGTCTTTAAATACTGTGAGATAGTAAAAACAGAATTACAGAAAAAAGCTCAGCAATTTCCACGAAATTAGATTTAAAAGAAAGGGTAAAAAATGTATGCAAACGTTCACTAATTTGTCAAGAAATTTAAAAATCTGATGTCCACTATGAAAATTTAAATTTAAAAATTTAAAAAGTATCAGCGAATCATTTCCACGAAGTCCATATAGCAATAAAATATTTCTAAAACCATAAAAAAGTCCATATAGCTCAGCTGCAACTACCAATAAATTGCTCCTTAGCTCATCTCATTCTCATCTAGAAGTCAATTGCTTAAGCTTTTCTATGTCATTTCCACGTTTTTTTCCAACTGGCTTTTTTTTAAAGTATAAAAAAGTCATTTAAAGTACATTAGCTCATTGGGGGAGAAGTTCCAGACCCTGAGGGAAATTCAGATAATGAGGACGACTTTTATCACTGTTTCTCCAATAACATCTATGTATTCATTAAAACTCGAATCATAAATTTAAAGCACTGTCATTCTTTTCATATTGGAGACAGTTGTGTGATACAAGCTCAGTGCACCTAATTAGCTTACAATTGATAATAATAGTACCTTAGCTCATTTATCTTTATTTTGTCCCACAAAAGGTTAGACAATACTTTATATTTCTTATTCTACAACTCTTAACACTACAGGATATAATTCATACAATATCATAATTCTCTTTTAATTATTAATTAAATATATCAATAATAATATTTTAATTGAGTTAATTATTATCATAACAAAGGTTATAATAGTAGACATTTTTCATAAATGGATAAATTGAAGAGGTTTCTTATTATTTCTTAAAAAGGAAACATATGACAGTTTTCATAGGATGGAGTACTGTCTTCCTATATCAAAAATCACAAATAGATGTAGGGATGTACCCTGTCTGTTTCCTCCATTGGAGACTTCAATACTGTTTCATTTGGTTCCTCTTATTGCCACCCAAAAGCTTGACTCGTTTTCTTTTTGACAAAGCAAAATAATTCATAGTCTTTTGCCTCATCATGTTTAGAGATAAAAATTTTGGGTACTTCATCTTTCTCCTCCTCCTCCTCATCCTCGCAACAACGGGTTCATCTTCATGCTCTTCTGAGCTATATGTTCTATCCTGATGAAATCTAAATACCTCATTTGGTTCTTGCATAAAGTCATTGTCACCTTCGTATAGTACTCGAACCCCACAATTTTGAATGGTGGAAGAAATTGAAATATAGTAATAATCTTCCATGAAAAATCCAATGGATACCTCATTATAACTACCCATCTTTTCTCCTTCTCTCCTCACTTTCAGACCAAAATCACTATTATAGTATAGTAACACATGCTCTAACTGGGATGTTTTGGTCTCCCATTCTATGAAGTCAAATCTTGCAGATATGCAATAGCTTTCCCCATCACTGGATTGGAACTGGCACTCTATTCTCATCCGTTTTACGTCGCTAACTCCCAAACCAATCAGAAGAACAGCAGAAAATGCAAAACCCAGGAAATTTTCATACCAATTTGGAGGTAATGGAACTTTAATTGAAAACCCTGTGTTTTGATATTGAATCCAATTTGGAATGATATCTCCTGGAAAAATAGTCGAATATGGCTCTGCATAGCTACTGCCAAAATCCTGCATCATAAATATGTATATTCAAAAGATTAGAGAGACCAAACATATGAATAAAGCATAACAAGACATAGCTTGTGTGCGTGAGAGAGAGAGAAAAGAAGCAGGCACCTTCAGCCTTTCCAAGATTTTGTATGCTAGTTGTAGTATTCTTTGAGGTCCATGAATTAGCAAAATTTTATGATCCAAACTCATACATCCAATGAAATGGAAATGTCCCCAACCATCTGTACTATCCAACACTGAAAGTGAATCTGCGTGTAGAGATATGCAATGTGATGCTTCTAAAATCCTCAACTTAGGAGGGAGTTCTGGCAAAGATTGAAGCATGTTACAGTGCCCCAATACTAGAGATGTAAGCAATGAAAGTTGTTTGATAATTGATGGTATGCTCTCAAAGTCATTTTGTAGAAGATGTAGGGATCGCAACGATGATAAGCAGCAAAGACCATTCAAAAGGACAGAATAATTAACATATGGTCCGGACATGGCAAGAGATTGGATATGTTTCAATTGAAAGAAACTATCTGAAAGATTCCAAAGTCTGTCACAACGGTATAAATTTAGAAAATGCAGTTGAGAGAGTGACCCAATTGATGATGGAATCTCTTCTATTGCAGTATGTCCCAAATTCAATTCTTGTATAGTTGTAGGAATTTTAGGAAACTTGTTTAATTTGGTGCACCCATTAAGGGCAAGATGTGCAAGAGAAGTTAGGTTTTCAAGATTTGGCAAAGTGGTAATCTCTACACAAAATGACAACTTCACCTTATGGAGTTTATTGAGATATTGAATAGATGGAGAAACCTCAAGCAACTTTATACAGCATACAAAGCTTATAATCTCAAGATTTGGAGCTCCTGATAAGTCCGGCATTTCAATTAAAAATATACAATGATCCATGCAAATCTCTTTCAAATTTGGAAGAATCTGTTCATAAACAAAAGAATGAAAGATATTCGGTGTGCTAATGATCAAACTTGCAGAAACAGGTGTAAACGAAAATAATTAAAGGGTATACCTGCACCTCACTCCAGAGTCTTTCAACACAACTTCCATACATGTTTAGCTCCACAAGCTTCTGGAAATGATAATTTGATGGCAAGGCTGTTAAAGGATAAAAAGTCCATTCAAGGTACCTTAGATGATTGGACAGAAGTTGAAGGCCTTGAGGGAAATTCAGACGACGAGGAGGAACATTATCACCATTTCTCCAATAAATATCTTTGTATTCATTGAAACTAGAATCATAAAATTTAAGCATTTTCATTCTTTTCATATTGGAGAAAACTGTGTGATCCAAGCTCACTGTACCTATCTTTGATTGGTCGAAAAACATGCCTTCTACTGATTCAGTTCCCTAAACAAAATTTTGATGAAGAATTAGTTCAAAAGATTTAAAATTTACAAAGTTTTGAAATATACATGCTGTGTGTGAAAGATTTGTTCTAAACAAAATTGTGGTCAAACTATACCTCGAAATTACATCCGGTGGATCTCAATCCCGTAAGTTTATTCTAAATAGTAGACAATGAATGGACAACTCGCATATAGCATGTCCAAGATTTACCGTTTGTAATCAAATTTTAAGTTCAAGGATCTGCTGAATATGATCTAAAGAAATGGTGTATGTGATCCCAAAAATATTAAATAAGAATAGAAGCTGGTACTGGTACCCCAAAGTCTTTATCCCAAATCATTAAAGCTCCAAATAAAATATAAAAATTGAAAAAGAAAGGCAACTTCAAATTATTTTGATGTTACCGTATTGTTCATCAGCACATGTTGGACATCCTCCGGATTAAACAGTCAACTCCGTTTGCCTGGCTCCTTAGATTCTTGACGAACAATTTCTTGACCCATTTGTTGTAATAGATCATGCATCAAAACTTTTTTAGCAAAAATTTTGATTAAGGATTTATTCTCCAGAACCGTCAAGTCAATCAAGGTAGAGAAACCACAAGCATCAAGCAACCGTTCTATTTGCAATTGAGATTCTCCTTTAAAGAAACATGCAATATGAAGAAATACTTCCTGCTCTTCAGAATCAAGTCCATCATAACTTAGTTTGAAAATGTTTTGAACATCCTTGTTAATACTACTTTCAAGTTTGTTCAATGCACTTTTCCATAGTTCCTTTCTCTTGTTCCTCAGTAAGGAAGCCAAAACTATAACAACTAACGGAATCCCTCCAGCATACCTAATCACACGTTCTGACAATTCCAAATGATCTTTCTTTGGATGGTTTTGTTTGAAGGCATATAAACTGAAAAGCTGAAGAGCTGCACGCTCACTCAACGCTACCACTTCATATATTTCATCAACTCTATCTTGAAGCACCCCTTTATCCCTACTTGTTATAATGATTCTACTTCCAGGACCAAAACAACTATGCTCTGCAAATTTTATCGTTTCGAAATCTTCTACATCATCAAGAACAAGAAGAATTCTTTTATATCGGAGCATATTTATAAACATTCCAAGAGTTGGATTTATATTCTTTTCACCAGATACTTTAACGAGAATCTCTTCTTCCAGTTTAGCTTGACCATAAGCTTGCAAACACTTCTCTCTAACATTATCAATAAAGCACTTACAATCAAAATCAGAAGAGAGATTCTCAAATACAACCCTAGCAATTGCAGTTTTACCAACACCACCCATTCCCCATAATCCGACAATACGAACATCATCAAATTTGATGGATAACAATGATTCCACACTTTCAATCTGTGATTGCATACCAACCAGATTTTGCACCTTATTTGGGTATGATTCCCTCAAGTGCTTCAAAATGCTCTTCACAATATCTTGAAGATATGCATACTCAGACCTAACGACATGAACAATAAATAATGACTCTTTAGTGTGTATCCATTGTTCTCATACTTCCAATCTATAGTTAAAAGAAGAAAATATAAAAAGATTTTATAGGTTCTGCTACAAAATCTAAAAAGAAATCATAATGGGGAATTCAGAACAAATTTAGAAACAATTTCCTATGTATCACATACAATTGAATTTAAAATACAAATATTACTTTTTATTTTTTGTCTAAATACAAATATTACTTGCAATTCACATAATTCATGTCCTTCATTGATTTGGGGAATTTCAAGTTTAGGGATTGCATCCCCTTTATATAACAACAGATTATAAAATAAGCATGAAGTTCGGAAAATTGCAAACCTGGATTCAATCAAAACTTCTCCTGATATACTGGCTGCTCTGCTTAGAGCGTTTCTCCAATTCTGCAATCTCTGAGCATCAACCTTGAACTCTTGCTCAAGCTTAGCAAAATCCTTACCGAAACTTCCAGTTTGGTTAGAGACATCAATTGGATCAACATGGTAGAAGACAGGAATTACCTTTTGACCGAATTTGTCTTTGCATTCAACGATTTTGACAACTTCATCCAAACAGTAAGGCGAAGAAACAAAATTTTTAGAGAAAATAATAACAGAAATACGCGAGTCTTGAATTGCATTTAGAATTGCAGGCTCAATTTCTTCTCCTCTTTCAAGTCTATTGTCTATAAATGTTGGAATTCCTAATCGATCATGTAAATAACCATAGAGATGGCTAACAAAACTGTGACGAGTATCTGCACCTCGAAAACTGAGAAAAACATGGTGCTTTACAGAATGGAAAGAAGAAGAAGAAGAATCCATGTTGAAGGAGAGCTGTGGAATTGCCCTTGGAAAATGGAAGGAGAAAAGAAATAAAATAACTCATTATTTGACTAAAAAGAAATAAGAAAAAGCTTCTTGGCTTTTTTGTTGACTTTTAATGATGAAATTGATTTTTGCAGGCGAGGGATGACAGGTCCATTTTTAAATTAATTGTATTTTTATACGGTTACAATTTAGTGCATATTAGATTTTAACAGTTGGAAAGGGTATGAATAATTTAAAGGGATTTCTACACACCTCATGATTTTGATTTTTCTTTTCCCAACTCGAACGGCAGATTATCCATATTAAATTTCGAGTATTATAAATTCCACATGACATGTAAATTTAAGGTTGGCCAGGAATGGTACCAATATACAGCTCCACCATCCTCATCTATACATTTATCAGAGATTGCAGCAAGCGGGTAGGGAGAAGAGTTTGATATTTAATTTATAATATATAGGTTTTAAAAAACACAAAAACCTTTTTATAAATTAACACAATCCTTAGGGACCAAATTGTAAATCTCCCATTTTGAAAACATTGTGCTATTTACTGCATTGAAGTTTTGAAGTTTTAAAATGGGACATTTACTACCTATGCGACAAAATATAAACAAAATGTAAAACCCATCTTAAATAGAAATGAATCATTTCTAATGATCATGTAAAAAAATTGCATTTCATCAAATAACAACTTAGTAAACCAACTCAAAATTTCATAAGACTTCGATGAAAATAAAATTTCTGTACACGTCTATATGTAAAGGAAGCAATGGGAGAGCAAGAAAACTACGATTGACTTGATAACATAATCATAAATTACATTATCAGTTGTCACTTCCCAATCTCATGGAACTCACAAGTTTAGGCTTCCTTAACCAGTACTGTTCAAACCTCTGTCTTGCATATCCCTCGTAGTCAAAATCGATTTTATTCACATGTTCCTAGAAAGGTCAAAAAGATAATAAATAAACAGGTAAGAAGAGGAGTAAGTAGAGTTTGTAGAATTACTATCATTTCTGCATTAGCATATGTGATCCGTCACACACTCCGTAAGAAATGAGGTCATAGTACAATTTAACAAACTGGAAGGCAACAATTCCGTAAGAAATGAGGTCATAGTTCTAGTTAACAAAGTGGGAAGGCAACAATTACCGATATTATGCCCCATAAGCCCCAGAACAAATGGCTTGCAAGCGTATATCTCTCAACATTTTCTAGGAGTTGCGCCACCTCAGCGTCACTGTCTTGATCACCTGCATCAAAACCAAATCGCTTCATTTGATCATGAAAGTGCAGTTACTACTAGTCTTTTAAACATCTAAGCACATTAGTTGTCGGATATCAGGATATGAAATATGCATAATATAATGTAACTAAAATGACAAAATATTCAAATAATACCAAAGACAGAGCACAGTTTGGGACACAAGTCCATCCTTGGTGAATAGTATTATTGAGAGGCAGTTAAAATGTAGAGAAATTAGTCTTAGTGGAATAAACGAAAATGAAGGAAATGATTGCAATATCAAAAAAATTAGACACCTAATATTTCACAACATAGTATAGATTTGTTAGGAAATAATTCAACCAGCACAATTTCATGTGCGTCATCTGTCAAAGTTACAAAAGCTAACACTGCAACCACAATGAGAACTTCCAAAATCTGAGCAAAATGTTATTTATACCTGAAGAATGCAGATACACATGCAAAAACCTTTGACGCTCCCCCTGCCCTATTTTGGAACATACGTCAGACAGTAGCCATGCAATCAGGCAAAATGTAAATACAATTAATCATCAGAAGGTTTAAGAAAATGCCCACACACCAGGGTATTTACTGTAGTCCATAATATGAGGCGTATCAGTGTGATAGTTAGCAGCCATCTCACAGAAGTGGTTTGCTATATCAAAGGCAACAGGATTGTAACTAGCATATTCATAATCCTGAGAAATGAAAACAAAATAATTAAAATTATTCTTCTATTGAACAGAAGGAACAAAGAATAGTCATGCGCCATCATGATTACAACGTTGAAGATATGGGAAAAATTAATGTCATCCGACTTTATGGCAGCTAATGATTACATCTAGGCATAAGTTGCAGAGTGTGTAGCAGAGAAAGCTAAGTTTCTAGTTCACTGACATGCATTACCATGTAGGTAGGTACTACCAGGCTTGCAAGTTGCTTGAAGCTTCAAATATATTCATATTTCTAACAATCAGAGATTAACAATAGTACAATAGTAATGAACAGTTCTACACTTGCACCAAGTGATTTTGAAATTTTTTCTTGAAGAAAGGCTTTAAAATCGGGAAAGCTTTCGCATTGAAAGGAAGTGTTTCAAGTGAAGTGAGACAAGATTCCTTCAAGCCAAAAAGGAAAATTAAAAATTAGACAAACAATAATGTGCCAAACATAAAAAATCTTAACAACCGAATGCATCTGCTAGCATACTTAAGTATTTCACGTTAAGGAAGTTTTCCAGATTTGTTTGTCAATTCGGCTGAGAAAAATTAAGACATCAATTTTGACGTAATTTTACCTGAAACATCAATCTCCATTTGCCCCCAGAAAGAAAAGGGAATACATGAGACAGTGCCATAAATGTCCTACAGGTCACTGGACCAGGCAGAGAGTCATAAAGCTACAGAGGAAATATGGCTGAAATATGCAGCATGGCAAAACCAAGTGTATACTAATTGCTTTCAAGACATGTCACTCAAATTATATCATTTAGTGTGCCACAACACAATGATAAACAAAACACAACCAAGGCTCAAGAAGTCAGCAAAAATAGCAAACAGCTAAATACAAAGATTGTTAGTGACAATTATTATGTTCTTCGGAAGTGCAATGTTAGATATAACCAATTATTTTATCATTCACAGCCAAGTGAAATAAGTTAGATTACTTTCTACAGACTATAGACAGGCAATCTAATTGCCAATATGATATAAACAATTCATTGTGTCCATGATAGGATCAGAAAGATTCAAGCATCAATGATCAATTTAACCAAAAAAAAAAAGGACAACTAAATTATATTCCGTAATTTATTAACATTAACTAAAGAAGGAAAACTTACTATTATGGTTATTGCTTTTGTCTGTTCATCAATCATTATGTTACCGTATTGTAAATCATTATGACAGAAACCAATTCTTTGATCCCAAGAGAACTCCCTTTCCAGGAATGAAATTTCCTCCTCTATGGCATCCAAACGAACGGATTTAGCTTCTTCAGGAGAACACACACTCCTAGCTGTTTTCAGCCAATTTCTGGAGAATCAACGAGAAATATATAATTGCAATAATAGGAGAACAAATACCAGAAACCTGTCACCTCATTTTAGTATGTATGCTTAACCATAAGATCATTGTCAGAAAACACATAAAGTGAGCATACCGTAACCTAGTCCATAGGCAGAAATTCTTTGGACCAGGCATCTCAAGACCGTGGAATTCCTTCAGTTTAGCAGCTATGAGAGAGGATACGTCTGGATCACGCAAATCAGATGCTGACAGTGTCTGAAAGCCACATAAGAACAAGGCAGGTAATTTTTGTTAAGAGATGCAATGCAACTATCACAAAATACAATTTTCAGGTTATTGAAATAAAAGATCAAATAGAATGGAATGACCGTTTTTGTTCTCTTCTTTCGTTACATCCTTCTCCCATCAGAAATAACCCAAATCCTCACTTATATGTGCATGAACAACATGACCATAGGCATGCAATTTAACTGCAATTAATGTAAATTAGAAGTAACAATGTGCATGCAATTTCCAATAACATTAAACCCCAATTTATTTAATCAAATGGAAACAGAACAGATTGCCATAACTCATTAAAATGTTTTCAGGGGAAAAAGAAATCACTCATTAAAAACACAACACCGCTCGCTGATTCAAGGAAGGTCCAGTATTGAGCAAATGATTATCTCAGTTCATTTTAACTAATGCGATATGTATAGTAACTAGAACACTAGCAAAATAATTCAAATGAACTCAATCTCATAAAATACATATCAAAGCACTCTTGAACAACCAAAATTTTCAACCAATGATTACTAATATAGCATAAAACAGACCTGCATGTGCACACCCTTTTGAAATAAACAAAAAAAAAGGAAAATTATTCCAAATTAAGAACATCAAAGTACCCGAGCACGAATGAACTCTTCAATTCGCCCATTTGAGAACCGGCCTAGCAAACGAGGTCCATACCCTTGTTTAGACATGAACTCAAATGTCCTAATCTCATCATTCCTATCAAAAAATGCCTCCACCCCATCACCATAAATCCTCACAAGAACCTTCCGCGAGACTGACTGTGTCTTTGTAGGCCACTTTATTTGATAAACCTTATTAGTCATTGCACCCTTAAGAGGAATAACCTGCAATGATTTAGCATCTAAAACGTCCTCCCATTTTGAAGCCAATGACTTCAACTTCTCCTTAGCC
>CATIWJ010072071.1:0-22369 GCA_949640765.1 Croton laevigatus | reverse complement strand
GATATAAGTGATTAAAGAGCTTAGTATAAATGATCAAAAGCTTGACTAAAAAATGGAGTTTTAATAAAGAAATAGAAAACGGAGTTCCAATTGTGAACTAGTGCTACTCCCTATCACTTCCTTATTATATTATTGTTGGATTTCTTTTGGATAATCTAAAGATTATATTTGATTTTTAAATTAGAGTGGGTATCACCATAAACCACAAACTTGGCATTCTTCTAAAATACTCACTCATTATTAAAAACTGTAGCTTATTGAAAAATATTAGAAAAATACAAATACAAATCTTAAAAAATAAAATCAATTATGGGTAATTAAATAAGTTGGATACCAAACCTAAAACTCAGAAGCATCAACAACAACAAGAAGTTTTAGTTTCAAATAACAACAACAAGCCTTAGTCCCAAGTAAGTTGGGGTTGCAATATAGATTCTCTAACGGTTAATATCTCTAAACATAATAAATACAATCACACAAGCCTTATGTACTTTTTACAATATAGATTTTACGTTTTCATTCAAGTCTGTTATGAAATAAACCTAAAATTCATCGTAAAAAAATTAACCCTATATTCAGTGTATGGAGTATTAAAAAATTACAAACAATTGATTCAATTATTGACAAGGTGATATTATTTGGAAAATAAAAAGGAATTATTTTAATTATATAATAAAATTACGCTTCAATCCAAATTAGAATGGAAACATTGTTTTGGAATACTCATAACTTACATACCGTGATTATTCTAGCTTATGCATTAATTTGACAAATCACTAATAATTAGAAATATACCATATTTTTCTAACTAAAAAAATATATTGTAAACAAATTTTTCTTATAAAGGCAACATGAAAATTTCTCTTTAAATGCTTATCACGGTGTGAAGTTCTACTATTTAATTTATTTTGGAAACAACTGGGAAAAATTATTAATAAAAAAATTACTATTTTGTCATTAAAATTTAAATAATATTACGATTTAATTACTGAATTTTGAAAAAATTATTCTCTGATCTGGTTATTTTGCTAAAAAAGTTTTAAATATGATATTAAACAAATCAAAAAAGAAATAATAATTTTTTCTTTGTTAATTTGTTATTGTTTGAACACTAAATACTGGTTATTGTTTTATTTTTACAAAAATTAATTTATTTTTAACAATTACGGTAATTAAACAACTAAATCAAAACGATGTGTTTTTCACTAAAATTAATTTTTTAATTACCATCCGTACTAAAAATAAATTTAAAAACTGCTACTTTTTGTTTTCCCAACCAAAACCAGTAAATTTTCTCGCAAAACAAACATACCAGAAAAGAGGAGAAAAAGAAAAAAAAATGCCGCGTAATCGAGTCCGTTGAAGTTGAACCTGACAAACATACACAGCGACAGCGGCATATTAGAAATTTTGGTTGTGGAGCCCAAATTACTTCCAGCGAGGAAAATATATTTTCTTTCTCTCTCTTTCTCTGTCATTATTATAATCGTCCGCTCTCTCTCTATCTCTTCCGTTCGCTGCAAAAAGCGCACAAATCTCATTCTCCGCTCCTCTCACCATTTCTTTATAAGTTCGGTTTTTGCTTCTTGAAAATTACTCTCTGACTCTTTTGTTGCTTCCATTTTCTTTCTCTTCTATTTTCCTTTTCTGGGGTTTTTTCTTTCGCTTTTCAAGATCGAGAATTTCAGTTAAAGTTGTCTTCTTTTATTGAGGTATGTACCCAGCTGTGCATTTCATTTTGCTAATTAAGTTCAAATTTTGATCTCGTTTTCATTTACTTTTCTAGGTTCAGATCTTAACCCATTTCTTATTTTTTGATTGTTGTTTCTGTTTTGGCATCTAATTGGATCAATTCATTGAGATTTAAGTGTTTAAATGCTTGCATTTGGTTTCCTTTTGGTCTCAGATCGGTACCAAAATTTGTATTTTGAGGTTTTTATGTCTATTCATACTTACTAATATTCAGAAAGCAAATATTGAAGTTGTAAATTTAGCATATCCTGTGAACATTTCAAATTTATGCTAGTATTGTTTCAATCTTTTCCATTTTTGTGCTTGATTTAGTGTAATAATGTAGATTGTTCTAAAAGAGAATAGTGTTTTAGTAAAGTGATCTGTGCTTTTTCCCCCCACTAAATACTAGGTAACTTTGGAGAGGTAAAAGTACAGTTGGATCTAAGATATATTCTATATTCTTTAGCAGCAACTATGTCTTTTACTGGTACCCAGCAGAAATGCAAGGCATGTGAGAAGACTGTTTATCCAATGGAGCTTCTATCAGCTGATGGTGTTTCTTATCATAAATCTTGCTTTAAGTGCTTTCACTGCAAAGGCACTTTGAAGGTACTTAAATCTTATTTTTTGTAGCTTGCTGTGTACTCTTTCTTCAATTTAATGCTGAATATAGTTATTTGTTTAACATATTACTTGAAACCCAGTAGACTGAGTGGCTTATTTGAGCTTTTAGGGAAATGGATTGTTCAATAATAACATTGATTATGTGAAAACAGTTGGAATTAGCTGCATTCTGTTTGGTTGTTGAAGATTTTAACCTACAATTTGTTAGTGACCTTTGTTTTTTCATAGTAATGTTTCCTTTCTTCATGAAAACAAGCGTTTTTGTGAGATTAACTTGAGAAGAATTGTTTATCAATGGCGATTGGTGTTAGCAGATTTCTTTTTCGTTGTTTATGCTAGAGATCTACCAGTTTATGCTAATTTGTATGTATAATTCCAGCTGAGCAACTATTCCTCGATGGAAGGTGTATTATACTGTAAGCCTCACTTTGAGCAACTGTTCAAGGAGACGGGTAACTTCAACAAAAATTTTCAATCACGTATGTCTCAAATCCTTTCCAAGCTAAATTCTTATATTCAATTTCTAGACCTATTATTTTTAGCTGTTCTAATTACATCCATTTTCATTTCCAACAGCTGCAAAGTCAGCTGAGAAGTTAACTCCTGAACTGGTATAACATTCCCTCAAACACTCGATATATCTTGTATGCGGTTACAATTACTGCTTTTCTGCATTGCTGTTTCTATTTGTTGCTTTGATTTATTTCTGATTCTCAATAGCTTGTTCTGATCTCAGACAAGGTCACCAAGCAAAGCTGCTAGCATGTTTTCTGGGACGCAGGAAAAATGTGCGACATGTGGTAAAACCGCTTATCCACTTGAGAAGGTATGGTGTTATAAACATCTGAAATTTTTCATAATATTTGGTCTTGTATATTCACGGGTGTCTCTTAGTTTTCTCCCATTCAATACTTTGAGCCATCGACTTAGATGAAGGTTTTCTTTGTTGATTAGTATCAATCTTCCCTTTTCACTAGCTTATTTAGTCAAACGAATGAGTTCAACTGCTCATAAATAGTTTAAGACAAAAATATAGGATTCTATTTGTGATGGTGCATCTTCCTATACATTCACAAGAAAACCTACACGAATATCCTCATCGGCGTAAACACACTGATTAAATAGAGAGATGCTGTCAGTAAATTCTCAGCTGGTAATGGGTGTTTGGAAAATCTATGAATTTATAGCAGTAGGGAAAAATTATTTCCACTTCATATTCCAGGAAAATGGTAAATAAAGGTTCAAGCTTTTTCATGAAACTGAATGGCACATTTTCTTGTTCATATTCTTTTATTTATTCTTATCTCCTTTACCAAAAAATTTACAGGTAACTGTGGAGAGCCAAGCCTATCACAAGTCATGTTTCAAATGCTCTCATGGTGGCTGTTCATTGTCACCCTCAAATTACGCAGCACTCGAGGGTGTTCTATATTGCAAGCACCATTTCTCCCAACTTTTCAAGGAGAAAGGAAGCTACAACCATCTTATCAAATCTGCATCAATGAAACGCGCTGCAGCAGCTTCAGTCCCAGTGCCGGAATCCTAAAATACGATTACCTTATCAACAAGCATTCAATATCTATATGGGTGTGGCTTTTTACTTATTTTCGGTGTGTTTTCCTTCAGATCCAACAACCTCCGTTATGGCAAAAAACTTGGTTCCACCATTTTGGTTTTTGGCTCATTTTACGGGCATGTTGTTTCAATGATGGATGGATGGGGTACACATTCCCTCAATTGTAAAATGATCCATTGTAACAACTTTTCTACAAAATTTGGATGTTCTGATTCTCTGGATTTGTTTCAAGCAACAAGGATGATGAAATGATAATTGCTAATTTTATTCTTGCTTTCAGGTTTCAAGAAAGAAGTGTCCTCTTTTTATACCAATCTATCTTCTTTCTCAATACATATATTTCATAATAAAATATCTTCATTTTTGTTATTATCATTCAAAATTAAATAATTATCAGAAATGAACGCTGAAAAGAGAATCATAAATTGCAGAGATTGTTAGCGGCATAGTGCATTTATGTTTTAAAAAAAGGAAAATTGACTTCCAACTTCATTTTCCTTATTTATGTTGAGAATAATGTCTATAATGCTCGCGCTAAGACGTTGGTGAAGATCTAAACAAGAATTTCCCTCTCCTTCCTCCTCTAGAAAAGGACAAAAATATAAATTTTTTACTCAAAATAATCATTTTCAATTTTGTCAAAAAACAAGCAAATAAATATATCAAATTGAAACTCTTATAATGGGGAGTTGAAATATTGAGTTTGGATGTACATTTCCTAATTTGACTGTGAAATTGAAAATAATATTTGGACAATTTTGTTCTTGGTTGCTAAAAATGGCAACGAAACCGACCATACAATATGCTAAAAGATCTTTTTTTTTTTATAAGAGACTCAAAATTACCCTTAATTTTCTTGTCCGACCACTCAAGTAGTCTACAATGACATCAAAAACTTGACCCGACCCGTGACCCAATACATCAACTCAGCTAAAACTTCCTCCTTCGGCCATCATTTCTAGAGTTTATGGTGATCACCTTGCTTGCTAGCATTTGTAGAGTCTCATGGTGGTCTTGGTTTTTTGAGATGGCCCACGGTGAAGAATTATTGATTTTCTTTAAGAGTTTAAAAATAGAGGGGGTTCTTTTTTTTTTTTTTTTTTTTTTTGGAGTAGGTAGCCAAAAATTTTGGGGTTGTAGAAGATGGGTTTGGCTAATTTACAAAGTCATTCATAGAAATTTTTCTTTTTCAGTTAAGTATTTCTGGGGAAAAATGAATTAAATGTAATTCAACTTTTCATAATTGCATTTTTATCATTCTTGGCAAGCAACTTATGACGTGTGTGCAGGTGTTTGAATACACGACGTTTTCTGCCAGCGTGGCTAAGATGATAAAAGTATATATTATTTAAAACTTAAGACGCATAATTGGTTTGTCACAAAGTTGGGGTGGCCAACTGACTTTTTACCCTAAAGTGTAATTGGCCATTCCATTAATAAAAAGAACATATTATTAATCCCTACTATTTCATAAAAATATTTGAAAAGCTAATCATTAATATAAACTGTGTTTAAAAATTGGTTATTTTTGTATTTCTTTTTTTTTTTTTGTAGAAGTCCTGTCTACAGGCCACAACCTAATTACTGAAAAATCTCTTCTAGATCTTTGTTGCCCATAAGCCCAGAAAGGAAAGTGTTACAGGCCCAAGCACCCGGACGCTGACATGGCCGTCCTTTGAAATTTCCCGCCAATCCTCTCACTCCACAGTTATAACCACCTTCATTGCTCTAAAACCACCACATTGTGGCAAAAGACGCATAACCAGAAAAAAAAAAACCACCATGAATTGTGCTTCCTTCTTCGTGCTCTGCCTCAAAACCCTAGCTTCCGTTCCTGCAATTGCCTCAGCTCCGTCGCCTTCCTACACCACCGTTATCGGCGTCACTTACAACACACCTTTCTCCTTCCACGCCGTCTAAATCACCGGATCTCATCGGCGCCGTTGTCTCCGATCTCTATTTCCACTGCCTTCGCCTTACTAATGCTGATCCAAACCTTATTCGATTTTTCGCTTTCACTAACATTTCTCTTTTCCTTTCTATTCCAAACACTTTACTTCTTCCTCTCGCCTCTAATCCATTGCTCTTCAATGGATGTACTCTCACGTCCTCCCTTTCTACCCTCGCACCAAGATTTCTCTCATCTCCGTTGACGACGACGCTCTTTCCCTGGAACTTTCGATGTATCTCCTTCCTCCCGGCAATTAAGAATGTGCGACTCGTGCTTCATGAGCTTGTGATTAACTCGATCTCTGTTTCCACTGCATTCTCTTTTGTTAACATGGTCAGGCCTCGTTTTCGCAGGCTGTATTTCAAGAGCCGTGAAGTCTTGAATTGCATCTGGCTATGGTACACCTTTGTGGAAAGGAAGAGGAGTCACAGAGACTTACATTTTTGAACTGGTTGTTAAGGAAGTGAACCAGAGGACTCGAAATTGGGGAATTCTACATGCAAATATGACCAAGAAGTACAATATCAAGTTTTCTGGGAGTTGCCGTAGTGGGATTAATGTTGCAGTGGTGATGTTGGCAGCCATTTTTCTTTTGGATGGTTCCTTTTTTAATGTTCTAGCAAGATTGGGGTTCAAGTGTAGCAAGTGATGAGTACTGTTGTTGAAAAGATAATGACATTGACAAAAAGATTGTGAGTAGATTCTCAATTCTTTGGTAAAAATAGAAATAGCTGTGAAAATTAGAACATAGCAGAGGTAAAATTGTGATTAGCTAACAGATTTTTTTTGGTTCTTGGCATGTTAGCTACACGGATTTTTCTATTGAAACTTCAATAAAATTTCTTCAAATTTAGTAAAGGAAATTGTCTCCTGTTCAGATAAATTTTGGTCTGTGGGTTTCATTTTATTAGTTCTAAACTTCCAATTGAATGCCTTGAAAGGTAAATTAACTGCCAATAATTGTTTTCTTTTCTTTACCTTTCTCTGTGTTTTTCTGCATAGTGAAATTTGGACAGTACAGAGGATATTATGTTTCTGGATAGTTTCAATAAATCCCCAACTTTATTGCTGACCCCAAAAGCATGCAAATGTAATGCAAATATTACATTTCCTTTTGGTTGGTTGAATCCATTGCATTTTCTGTTTGTAGTCTATGAAAATGAGAAGAAAATCATATGCTGCAACTAGAAATTTACCGGAAAATCAACAATCTGTATGTTATGTAGATAGCAACTATAATGAAAGCTAAATAAACAGAATCAATGATATGAATATATGTGTACAATAGAACATTTTAGCAGAACCAGCCAGTTCTGATATGTGTGAATTGACTTTACAATTTTTAACTGAAAAGCTACTGATACATGACTAATAAACCTGGAGCCTCTGTTGGAAATTAGCTACTTTGGTTCATATGTGTTCTTTACAGGATGATCCAAACAATAATATCTAGGATTTGGAATCTTGAAAATATGCTGTTCTGAATATGGACCTGTTAGACTATCGAAACGACTGCTAATTATGCCAGCAATTCGGTAGCCTTCTTTTTGCAGCAAGATCTTCCAAGTAGAAAAGTATTTGTGACTGTCCATTTCCATTTCGTTGTCTGATCTGCAAGAAATAGTTATCTGTTCAGATTGCATGAAACCAATGGGAAAAAGGGTCTTCAAACCACAGGACATAACAAGCAAAATACAGTCATTGGACCAATTATGCATAATTGCATGTATTATAATTCCATTATTGACAACTTACAAATTATAAGAAAAAATCTTAATTCCATTATTTGAAAACTGTAGGCACATATCCTAAATAGTAAAATACAGAATAAAACTCCCTTGCACAAATTAAAAAATGAGGATTTCCTTATTCTTTACAATGTCAAGATTTGCCAACTAATGAAATCATTCTGCAAGTTTGAAGAAGGGATTGCAGAAAGTAGGAACAAACCTCATAATCACCAACGATGTACTGTTATACCCTGCAGAGGTAAGGTGCTTTATGGTTGCATTTCGTAGAGTCTCTGGCCTTCTTGATAGCAAAATCAAAGACCATCCTCTGGTTTGAAGTTTTGTGTATAATCCATGAAGAAGTATTTGCTTTAAATGTTTTGCTTCCGCAAAACAATCATGACTCTGATGATTTAATCTGTTAATAAGACAAGAATAGAATTTGATTAAGAAACTGCTAATAAGCTGACAATGAAGGAAATGTTAATTCAGTAAGGAAAATACCCGTGCATGAAAGGATCGTCATAAGGATAATCTGAAGGGAGAAAATCATCTAGGTCCATCAATATTGCATCTAGACTATCATTTGATGGCACAAAATCATCAAAGTATCTATCAACCAATGACATTGAAATGTTTAAATCTTGCCGATATTGACTTCGTATGGTCTTCTGCAGTTCAAGGCTTCTGCAAATTGAAGGGAATTCATTCGGTCCCAAGATGTTTAGCTCTGCGTGGAGTGCAAAAATCTTGCAGTAGTTGTGATCATCATTTGTATTTTGAATCTCGATAATGCCTTTACTTCTGTTTTCGCAGGATTGTAACATTAATGTTAATGAAATCAGTAAGGTGATGAATAGAACTCCAACTGTTGCAAGAGCACCAATGAAGAGTGCTGCAGCATAGGCTGTCATGTAGAACCCTGATTCGATCACGTATCGACTTCCCATCTCTGTACCACAGGAACACCATGCAATTATTTTAACGAGAAATCTAACAAAGAGGTACGCTTACGTAGTATTAGAACTGAATAAAAATGAATCTAGAGCTGCCATTTTCGAGTTATTTCAGGAGGCACAAGCATTAAATGTGACTGTACCAAGGGCCAAAACTTAAATTCACAACTGAACTTCAAAAGCAAAGTCTTGTGGCAGTCCAAGTTTTGTGAGTACCTATTGTACCGTACAAACTATAAATTTTGGTATCATTGTGCACTTTTTCACACTAAAGATAGTTTAGGATTTGGATTTTATACACAAAATATTGTTTTGGTGTACAATTAATATATTATATAACTTCACATTTCTAATTTATTAAATAAGTGTTCAATCCTTCAAATTCTGTAAAATATCAATCAACGATCCTGAAAATGGAATTGTTCAATAGGTACAATCTTTTAGAACAATTTAAAGTGCATGTGCCACAAGCCTTTTCTTATAAGATTACAACGACGACAACTGAGCCTTAGGCATTGTTTGGTAGGTAAGTTGGAGAGGAAGTTGGACTTCCACGGAAGTAGCCTACTTCTATAAAAGTTGAAGTGTTTAACCAAACAATACCTTAATGTGAAACAAGCTGAAATTGACTATATGGATCTAATTGACATCCACTAAGATGATTCTTATAAGATTAAGGGATGAATTAATGCATTTGGCCCTATAATAAGTGAGCTGCATGCTAACTATAACTAACAGGTTCACAACCATAAAAGCTTGAAATTTATAGGAAACGATAACAAAACAACAAATAAGTTTCACCATGATACTTAAAAGTTTTCAATCCAAGGCATCATTTTGTTGGGGGTAAATTAGAGGGGAAGTTGGATTTCAATGAAAAGCTACTTCCATGGAAGTTGAAGTGTTTGGTAGGGAGGAAAGTTGAAGGGGAAATGAGATTTAAAGGAAGATGGAGGGAAAGTTGGCAATTTTTACTCACCCCCATGACCCCAAGGAAGTTAAATTTCTGGGAAGTGTATTTGCATGGAATTGTACTTTGAACCAAACAATATCTAAGTTCACAATTTGTGAATTTCTATCCACTAGTAGTAGTAGCTATTAATCAATTTACCGTCTTCAAATAATTTAGATTAGGAAAAATGACCGAAGGTTTGCTTACCAGAGTCTCCTCTGCTCGAGAGACTGCGAGAAGAGAACTCCCTTTCCATTTGATGCGCATAAGCCGACATTGTTTTGATCTTTAACCAGCAATTACCAGCAGCTCAATCAACAGAGTGTTCGAAATCCCTATTTTCCTTCCAAATGATAAATTGATCAGGATCACCTAAAAAACAAAGATCAATCAGACTTGTAATTTAGAATTTGTCTCCATCACCAATCTGAAGAAAACCACAACAGATTCACAACCATGAAATAAGTCACGATTTCAGAATTGGATTCAGAATTTTGTAACATAAAAGGCATTTTTTACTAAAAGTACCCATTAAAATCCTTGTTATTTCAGCTTATTATAGATCAAAAACAAAGAATTCTATCAAGTTTTACTAACCGATCAGCCGACTTTCCACTAAAAACAGGAGATTCAACAGGAAAATGAAGTTTGAATCTAAGCATTCATGATTCATGATTAAACTAAGAAATGAAGATGGAGTATTTAAATTTAAAGTACCTGGGAGAGACATTTAACAGTAAGGTAAAAGGTTCTGGAATAGCTTGAAGACGACGTATATCTAATTTCTCTATCAATCCAGATTTTGGTTTCTGTATTTCTGTTCGGTATGTGAAGGAAGCTTCGTTCTCCCGATTTATTCGGGAGACGATAGATGATTACAAAATCTCAGAAAAACAGAATTCTGATATGATTTGAGTCTATTTCTTCTACTAGTACTATGATAAAGAAATTCGATTTGTACAGTTATAAAAATAAATGATTCCTTTCAAAAAAATAAATAAATAAATGATTGCTGTAATAACCAACAAGCTGGCTTTGTTTGATTGGTGCAACATGGCACTCAACCACTGGCATAGTGGCATGGCATCCACTATGTTTTCATTTTTTTCAAAAAAAAAGAAAAAATCCAAGATTGACGATGTAGAAGGAAAATTAAAATTTGTAATGAAACAAAAAAAATTACTATTTTCAGATCAGATTTTATTAATTTCAAAATAATTATTTTTTTATTTTTTTATTATTTATTCTGATATTAATAAATATTATTCTGAAAATAATAATTTCCTAAAACAAATACTATTAATTTCTTTATATAATTAAGTCTAATAAGTCTTTACATAAGTGTGTGAATAGCTAATAAAATGGGTGATTGGAGCAGCAGAGGTGGTAAAATCTTTGCTCTCGAATCTTAATGGGCTGATTTTGAATCTCATTATCTACGTTCTCAGGTGTGTGAATTTATAATTATATATATAAAAAAAAGCTAATAAAATGGAAAGAGAATTTAATTAAATAACAAAAATATCATTCCACTCGTTTTAAATAAACCAGTCATTTTCAACCTCTAATAAAGATCAAAATGAATTTTTCCACCCAACCTTACTTATGATTCCAATAGTAATAGGTTCAAGTGAGTATACCAAATTGAATGTGGCCTTGATTTCTACATCAAGTCACAGGAAAATCGAAGAAAATCCAACAAGAAATATCGAGTTGCGTGACCCAATAATTCTCCATTTCCGGCCGACAAATGACGATGATTTCGATGCCAAATGTCTCATTTTCGCATGGGCTTCACATTGGTGGCGTTAGATTGTTTGTCTGATCACCGTAGCTAGCTAAATCAGTGTTGGTGGTTGGCGAAAATCGCAACCTTTGATTGCATTTTACTTTAGCTAATAACGATGTCGGGTGGTAAGGTCAGTCCCGTTTGCTTCTTCGAAGAGAGAACATCAATTAGCTTTATTCGTTGGTCAATCCAAGCTTTGACAGTGGCACTAGCTGACTCCCGTGGAAGGTGACTACCCATCTTCTTTCAAGGGACAATTATAAGTTAGTCCTTATTTAATTTGTCAAAATCTATGGACTTAAAAATTATATTAACAGTAGAGGGACTAAATTATCGAATATCTCAAAATTCATAGACTAAATTATAAGTATTCCTATTATATATAAATAGGGAATTTTGAAAACTTACATGGATTTATCGGTTTTTATGGATTGAATAACTACAAAGTATAACAATAACAAAATAGTGACTTAAAAAATACTACCTCCAATTTTTTCAATTCTTTACGTTTCCATTTTTGGCAAATTTTTTCAATTCTTTACGTTTCCTTTTTGGGTAAGTTTTGGGTAGGTTTTGTAATTATTTATTATTATTTATGTATTGGTATTGGTGAAAAAGTAAGTGTTGTAAAATATTGATAATTGTTTATTATTATTTCTGTATTGATATTAGTGAAAGTAAGTTTATATTAGTATTTGTGTTTTTAGAGTGTAAAGAAATGAAAAAATTGGAGGTAGTAATATTTAAAATTGAGAGACTAAATTGTCTGATACGCCAAAAATCATGTACTAGATTATAATTAACCCAATTGCAAAAGCAAAGTTAAAAATTAGGTTTCGCGTACAGTACGCAAAGCTACACTGTGCTCTGCTCGTCTTCTTCTTCTGGCTTCAATGGAGTTTGCAGCTTCTTCTTCATCTACTAGGGTTTCTAACACAATAAGTCAATTCTCATGTTCAACAGAACCGAGACCTAAACAACCAAGCTTTTTTTTTAACTCTTCAAATGCTTCCCTTCGCTTCCCTTTAACCTTCTCCCGCGCTAATTTATCTTGCAAATCAACTCTCAAAGACTCCTCAGTCTCCACCTCTAAGGTGTATATTCAATTGGGTTCTCTTCATTTTTCATTGTTTTTAATTTTATTTTAATTTTTAATGTCTGAGATTGCTGAATGTTGCTGATTTTGTGGTTCCTGAAGATGACTGCGCGGGATTTTGAGCTGTCGAGTTTAACGGCATTATCTCCATTGGATGGACGGTATTGGGGTAAAGTGAAGGACTTGTCTCCTCATATGAGTGAATATGGATTAATCTACTATAGAGTTTTAGTTGAGGTACCACCATTTCGACTTGTTTTTGTGTTGCTTCATTTGTAATTTGTTTCTACTGGAATTGGAATTTGGTTGTGATTTGAAGTAGCGTTGGTATGAAATTTAAGATTTTCTTTTGCAATGTGCTATTGGTGTGCATTTAGTGTTTAAAAGAAGCAAACTTTAAGCTTATTTTGGACCAATGAGTATCTAGGGAAAGCATTTAATATGGATAATTGAGATGTTTAATGTTGGTATTTTAATTCAGAGATTGGGTTGTTTATCCTTTTTCGATTGGGTTGGAATTTGAAATAGTAAATTCTTGCACTACAATGAACAAGTAGACTATGCATTTTTTGTATAAAGACAGTCCCTTTAGACTAAATTGAGAATGATACTGTTAATTTCCCTATTTGATTCTGCCCATTGTTCAGACTAATAGAATTATAATAATATCAGCAACTTTAATGGTTAATGAGCTGCTGTAAAACACTGTGGGATGATCTGGGGTCTAGTGGACTGTGTTCCCTAAGCTATATTATGGTTCGTGTATTTTCATCTAATCTTAATAGCTATTAAATGTTTCAGTGCTAGAGTTATTGATGATTTACAAAACTAGTGCCCATGGGAATTATGTTTAATTTTTTATTTTTCTATATTGAGGCTTAATATGTGCTGCCGACAGTTTTTAATTCTATTGTGCTGACATTTTAGTGCCTTTCTCTATTTCAGGTTAAATGGCTACTGAAACTTTCACAAATTCCTGAAGTCGTTGAGGTCCCGAACTTCAGTGAAGAAGCTCAACTGTTCTTGCAAGGATTGATTGATGGTTTTAGCTTGGATGATGCATTGGAGGTCAAGAACATTGAGGAAGTGACAAATCATGACGTAAAAGCAGTGGAATACTTCTTGAAAAAGAAATGCCAATCACATCCAGAGATTTCTAAGGTCAAGAATATAATATTAATTTGCTTATAATGCTGGAAGTAACTTGCTTAATTGCTTCTTTTTAGCTATTGTGATTCACAATTACAGAATTGTTGTTGAAATTTTTGTGATTTTATAACCATATCATCTTCTATCGCCTGCATTGCAGGTCCTTGAATTTTTTCACTTCGCGTGTACATCTGAGGATATTAACAATCTGGCCCATGCACTAATGCTGAAAGAGTCAATGAACAAGGTTATGTTTCCTGTAATGGATGAGTTGATCAAAGCAATATGCAAAATGGCTGAAGATAATGCTGCCGTTTCGATGCTTTCTCGCACTCATGGACAGGTAAAAGATTTATCCTGCAGATGGAATGACGGATGGTATCCATTTTGAAATTGATTATCTACACGAGGATGTGGGATATTTTGTTTTTTGATTATAGAAATTGTCATATGAATCTTGGTTGATTTTATAAACCAGGTTGTTTCCTTTGCTGTAAACATGGCTGGTTGTTTTACATCCTGTGCTCACTTTCATTTGAGTTATAGATAAATGGCTTTGTTGCAGCCAGCTTCACCCACAACTTTGGGAAAGGAAATGGCAGTTTTTGCTGCTAGACTAAGTGAACAAAAGCAGGAAATTTCTCAAATTAAGATTAAGGGAAAGTTTGCTGGTGCGGTTGGAAATTATAATGCACATCTTGTTGCATATCCAGATGTCAATTGGCCTGTAGTTGCCAAAGAGTTTGTGGAATCTCTTGGATTGTGTTTTAATCCATATGTGACTCAGGTACGCCATTTGTGCCTTTTCCATTTAATGAGATTCCTTTCAGATAATAAGTCTGATTTCACATCATAACATGTTTCAACCACCTATATCTGAGAAAAAAGAGGAACAAGTTCATGATTTCATTGATGTGTCCAAACAACTCAAATGCTTTGTTTTGCAATAAATAATAATATATGGATGCAAAGTGTAAATCATTTCCATATAAACATTCAAAGTAGTTGCATAGAAATCCTGAATCAAATTGTGAATAAGATAGCTCTTTGGGTGACAGTATGAAAAATCTTCTGTATGCCTTTTCCTGTCTTTTTCTTTTCAACTTTGTTTTGTATTTTAATAATGTTCTTTCACGGTGTGTCTTTATACGTGTTCTGCAGATTGAGCCACATGACTATATGGCAAGACTTTTTCATGCAATTATTGTGTTCAACACCATATTGATTGATTTCGATAGAGATATATGGGGCTATATATCGTTAGCATACTTTAAGCAGGTAAACATTCTGTTAGATTGAATTTGTTGAATGGTTACCCTTCATGAGAAATGTGAATTTCTGTTCACTTTTGAAGCAGATAACTAAGGCTGGTGAGATTGGGTCATCTACTATGCCTCACAAAGTAAATCCCATCGATTTTGAAAATAGTGAAGGTAATCTTGGTAAAGCCAATGGAGGTTTATCCCATCTCAGTGAGAAGCTACCTATTTCACGCTGGCAGGTCGGACATTTGATTTTGTTTTTAAACCTTTTCTTTTAATGTTCTGCTTCTGTTTGTCTTTTGTCCATAATATACACATCTTATACATTGTGCCATCAACACTTTAAAAGTAGGTGTCTTTCTTCCTTGGCAATAATAATAATTCTTTTGTTTTATGTCCTGCTTTCAGCGTGACTTGACTGATTCCACAGTTTTAAGGAATATGGGTGAAGGCTTGGGACATTCTCTTCTTGCTTACAAGAGTGCATTGCAAGGAATTGGAAAACTTCAGGTATGCATTATGACTTATTTGTGGCACTTCTGATATCTACTTTGGATTTGTGGAACACAAGAGTTTATGAGTAGCTATTAAATGAAATACCTTGTTATGTTTTTATCGGCATCTCTTTTGATCACATGTGCTTCATTTAGGTGAATGAAAGTCGCTTAAGTGATGACTTGAACCACTCGTGGGAAGTGCTTGCTGAACCAATACAGACTGTATGTACCTTCTATCTGCTCAGTTGATGCCTTTTCTCTTTGTTAGCAAGTATTATCTTTTAATAATCTCTAAGATATAATACGTTTTGAATACTAAGGGTTGAAGTTATGCATCCAATATTGTTTTTTTTCTCCTACCATAAAACTGTACTTGCATAATTTATTGTTGTCCAATTATGTTTAGGTAATGCGCAGATACGGTGTTCCAGAGCCTTATGAGAAGCTTAAAGAACTAACCAGGGGGAGAGCTGTTACCAGAGAAAGCATAAGAGAATTCATCGAAGGCTTGGAATTGCCAAAAGAAACAAAGGCTTATCTTTTGGACTTGACACCCCATACCTATGTCGGAGCAGCTATTGAATTGGGTAAAACTGTGGATGTTACTATGAATTTGGTAAATGGGGTTAGAGCTTTATGAACCAATAGTTGAAACTGGGTCCGGATAGTCTTCGGGTAATCTCTATGCTTCACGTTGTGAGGTGACTAGTATAGAACGATTTGATTCAGAAGAAGGGATTCCAGATTTCCTACTTTAAAACAGCATGATCCCCATTTCTATGGGTACTACAGTAGTAGACTAGATTAGTTGGCTGTTATAGTACACATGATCCGATGACCCTCATGAAAGATTCAGGGAATTTTATTTATACATTTTTATACAATTATTCAGTGCTGATTTATGATCTTCGATCTAAGACTAATTTTGTTGTATCAAACAGTGGCCCTCGAGAGCGAGGACTGAAATTTTGTGTAAATTTTCTTGAGCTTAATAATCAATTTCTGGGTTTGATTTACAATTCTACTTTGTTTTCCGATATAGCAGGATTTAGTAAATGATGATAGATACTATACTACGTATTGATAAATTTTTACATAGATATCGTTTATCAGGTCATTGGTAGACTAATTATCTTTTAATACTGGCTTTGGATACATTATCTTGAAGAATTTTTCTGGCATGGGAATGATTCAGACCTCATTATTGTCGAGTGGCACAACATTTTATAAACTATGAAGCATGGAGAAGAGAATTCTGTTACATCCAATGATAAAAATATCTGAATATATCTTCTTTTATGTAATGCACAGATCATAAGCTGTTATAAGTAGAAACCAACAAAAAATCTAAGATCAGAGCAGAACCACAAAAATTTGAGAGATTGTAATTTGTCACCCAAATGTCTCACTTGATCACCCATTCTATCTATTCATCACCATACACGTGGCACTACCCAGTTAACTACTTATCCACTCCATTCCAAGTTTCCTTTGCCCAACACAAAACACTAATTAAAAGAACAAACTTTAATCGATACCCTCCACCAGCAAGGGCCAGACCTTTCAAGCTCACTTCAAAAATGGAAACTGGTATAGCAGCTTGCTGTGCTCCTGGAGCTTTGTTTCCTGCTATTTCTTCTCAGCATTCAAAAGCTTTAGCTTCTCCTTCATCTTCCCTCCCCTCCAGGGTAAGCTATTATGCTACTTGTTTAAATATCTAGTCTTAACTTTTCAACACTATACTGTCAGACAGATAATCGATCACATGAACTTGTCAGTTAGAGCTTTCAAAATAAAGTTCAGTTTAGTGTATTTGCAAAACTGAATAAAAAATGGGTATTTGACAGAGTTTGAAATCAAGTTCGCTATTTGGGGAATCGTTACAATTAGTCCCAAGATCATCCCTGAAAGTTTCGAAGGCGAAGAACAATGGTTCTTTGGTGACAAGATGTGAAATTGGTGATAGCTTGGTAAGTAAGAAACAGGGCAGATATTTTAAATCATAATTTCAAGTTATGACGAAAAAATAAGTTGTTAATTAATGTGATTTCAGGAAGAGTTCCTGACAAAGGCAACACCAGATAAAGGACTTATAAGGTTGATGATGTGTATGGGAGAGGCATTAAGAACTATTGCATTTAAAGTGAGGACAGCTTCTTGTGGAGGAACTGCTTGTGTTAATTCTTTTGGAGATGAACAACTTGCTGTGGATATGCTTGCCAACCAGCTTCTTTTTGAGGTTACAATTTATAAAATTTCATCAAATTATAAAAAATGTTCACTTTTCTAATCATTTTCCCCTCAAATGTTGATCGAATTACTGCAAAATTCAGTTGTAATTTGTGTTAGATTTTAATGTGCAGGCATTAACTTACTCTCACTTCTGCAAATATGCTTGTTCTGAAGAAGTTCCTGAACTTCAAGACATGGGAGGCCCAGCTGATGGTATGTATGCATTTTCCATATTTTCTTTTAAAACACTGCATCCATACTGAAAATTTGCACCTCTTAATCAAACCGTCAATGCCCTTTTTCTGGTATGAACGAAACCGTTGTCGTTTTACCAGTTTTTTTGACATAACTCGATTCAATTGAATTTTATCATTTTTTGCAATGTAATCACCATTAAGTTACATCAATCCCTAGCAAAAGTTGCATCATTTGTAACTTCTGATATGCAAGAAGAAAATGATAGTAATGCGATTGTTTTTCGTACGAACAGGTGGATTCAGTGTAGCTTTTGATCCACTTGATGGCTCAAGTATCGTGGACACGAATTTCTCAGTAGGAACCATCTTTGGAGTGTGGCCAGGAGAAAAACTAACTGGAATTAAAGGAAAAGATCAAGCTGCAGCTGCAATGGGCGTTTATGGTCCAAGAACTACTTATGTTCTTGCTCTTAAAGACTACCCTGGCACCCATGAGTTCCTTCTTCTCGACGAAGGTACGCTTTTCAACATTTTAACTTCTGCATTTTGCTTCAATTTCTCGAGAAGGGTAATTAATCTGATGCATTTTCCAGGAAAATGGCAACATGTTAAGGAAACAACTGAGGTTGGCGAAGGAAAACTCTTCTCTCCAGGAAATTTAAGAGCTACATCCGACAATCCTGACTATGAAAAGGTTTTGTTTCTACTTCTTTCATACCAAAACTCTTCTCTAATTACACTAAAAATGCATTCAAATTACATTACACCACATGAACTTCTATTACGGCTCATCAAAATGAACTGAATGCTTTATTTGATGAGCGCTAATAGAATTTCGTGTAATTCAATTACATTACATTCTATTACGGCTCATCAGGATGAACCAAATACATATTCGAAAATAACATATTGCGATTTGTATACAGTTGATCAACTACTATGTGAAGGAAAAGTACACTTTAAGATACACAGGAGGAATGGTTCCAGATGTTAATCAGGTTTTTAAAACTTCACTACACATTATATAAAATATTTAATCATTCTATAATTTCATTAAAATTCCAGTTTTGGAAAATAATTTGTAAATATTTTGATCCTCTCAGATCATAGTAAAAGAGAAAGGTATCTTCACCAATGTGACATCACCATCTTCAAAGGCTAAACTGAGATTATTATTTGAAGTAGCTCCATTAGGATTCCTGATAGAGAAAGCAGGAGGGTATAGTAGTGATGGATATGTTTCTGTATTAGACAAGGAAATCCAAGGTCTCGACGAAAGAACTCAGGTTGCGTATGGATCAAAGGATGAGATTATTCGATTCGAAGAAACTTTATATGGGAAATCAAGACTCAAGTCAGGAGGTGTTCCTGTTGGAGCTGCAGCTTAAAATGAAATATTCTAAGTTCTCCCCTTATAGGTGGTGTATTTTGTAAAATAGTTCATGAAATGAAATAATGAGCTTTTCTAGAATTATAAATGTTTTTAATTTGTTTGAAGATGAAATTTCAAGCAAGCAATCAAGCAAGAATTTTCATCTTTTGTTGTCTGATTTGCATGATTTGAAGTAAATAGAATTGGATTTTGGGTAACTAGTCATTGTTGTATTTTGTACAAGATAAATCAATTTGATACTAGTTCGTGTGATTGAACTAATGGTCTATAGCCACAAAAGGCGTGTTTTGACAAAATTAGTTATTTGAATAATTGTCAATTGTCAGCTATTTTTAACGGTTGTTTACGAAACCATAAAAGTTAAGAAGTAAGAACATATATATTATCCAATGTATGAAACTTGGATTAGTATATTAAAAGAGGTATGTATTGAATTAGGACTAGCTGTTTATGAATTTATCAGAAGAATATAGTAAAAAAAAGTGCAAATTCCTAAGATGTATTCTTGTAGTTATCAATATATTTTGGTCTTACATAGAATATGACAATTCCTACATTTCCTCATAGAAATAGAATATTCCTTCACAATAAACAATGTGCATAATTCTCATAACTATATATATTCTTAATGTAATGATAAATTAAATTGAGTGTAAGTTAGATTTTTCAACATCCTCTGAATTGAAGATAAGCCTAATTAAGGTAATTAAATTGCTAATTACAAGAGTATTCAACACCAAACAAGAAACTAATAACTATGGTATGCAGTTCTCTTCTTTTCATTCAAATATCTATGTTTTAATTAGACATATAATTACTGTTATCATTATCATTAGTATTTGAAAGCATCATTAACCATTAATTTTAGTATTAAACGTAAAATGATTTCAAATTCGAAATCTTCATCAAAATTTTACCATTAAAATAGGCACTAGAAGGGGGAAAACTGAAATGGCATGGATCAGTAAGAGGCATAGTTGAAGCACCAATAGAAAAAGTATGGAGAATAGTTTCTGCAACTAAAAGGCTACCAGAATGGATACCGATGGTCGAAAGATGCACTGAATTGGCAGGAAACGAAGGCGTTCCAGGCTATATCAGGCTAGTCTCCGGCTTCATGTTCCCTCAAGAAGATGGAGAAAGGTCATGGATTAAAGAAAGGTTGGTTTCTATGGACTTAACATCATATAGCTATGTTTATAAAATGGAAGCAAGTAATGTAGGGTTAGATGGGTCAGTAAATACATTAAAACTTGTGGATTATGGAGATAATTCAACATTAGTTAATTGGTCATTTGAGATTAATCCTTTAGAAGGTGCATCTGAAGATAATATTGTGGATTATTTGGGATTTCTTTATAAATCTTGTATTAATAGGATTGAAGGTGCAATAGAAGCTATGTCTGAAAAATAAGTTTCAACAATGTATTATAAGCTATGTCTTTTGAGATTTTAATTATAGAGCATTACAAAATTTGTTTTCTAGCTTGAAATTACTAATTACCATAATCGCTCACATTTTAAGTGGATGGACAAGTGCAAACTCAATCAAGCATGGCAGTTTAAAGTAGAATTGGTTAATAATCACACAAAATCAAACGCTTTATAAAGTATTTTGATGTGATCATGAATTTAGTCAGATTCATATACGGGATACTTTGCAGTTATTTATAATAATAAAAAAAGGGTTCAAACTCATGTTATTTGAAACTCCATTCCTTCATATAGGTCCCCCGCTTAGGGGTGTTCATGGTCGGTTCGGTTTACCGAACTGAACCGATAAGGATGAACCGACTCAAACAAAAAATCGATAAGAAAAAATCGAAACTGAACCAAATCGAACCGATAATATCGGTTCGATTCGGTTCACGGTTAAAATCGAAAATTATATTTAGTTAGTAAACTAGGTTTAAAACGCTACGTTTTGGCGAAAATCAATGGTTTTTAGCTTATCAATTTGGTTCGGTTTTAAACTGGCCGAACCGATAATTTCGGTTCGGTTCTGTTTGAAGCTGACTATAACTGAAATTTCATTTCGGTTCGGTTTTCGGTACACGGTTTTTTTGAACACCCCTACCCCCACTAATTGTTAGAACCCAAGATTTGCAACAAAATTAAAAGAATATTCTAAAGCATTTTCCCATACTCAATCAATTAGCTTTTAAGTGTTTGCATAGGCTAGGGCTGTAAACGAACCGAGCCGAATACTGGCATGTTCGAGCTCAGCTCATTTATTTGATGAGCTCGAGCTCGGCTCGTTTATTTGTTCGAGCTCGATAATTTTCAAGCTGCTCAAGCTCGTTAAGAGCTGTTCTGTAACACCCCTTATAGATTTACCGCTGTAAGTCTACAGGAGTTCTACAACTGTCTCTTATTTATATATTATCGGTATTTATTAAATTTATTATTTAAAAGGAGTTCATTTATTTATGCCAAGATTTAAAAATTGATTGGTTCAATAATCCGAATTAAAAATAACCGCAATGTCCAAAACACACAATTATAAATCATACTAAAATAGCACACTTAGTTCGAAAGTTCTTTATTTAGAACATGCCGATTTCTAATAAGATAAAAGATTTTTACCCCAACGGATAAAAATTCTGGTACTGGCTGGCGACTGGCGGGAAAACTAGTTTTGCAAAGTCGGCTCATCTTCAAAACCTACGAGTTACAATTAATAACTCGCTGAGCAATTTCGCTCAATGGATACTTTAACTATGAAAATAGCAGTAATAATAATATTTACATGCACATAAAAATTTAAGAAAAATAAATAATCATTTAATAAAATAGGAATAATAAATATTAAAAACATTCAAAATAAATTATAAGCAATCCACATTTAATTTAATTTAATTTCATTTTTCGAGTGGCTCTACTAAGAATTATGTGAACATCGGGATAAAGCTACTGTATTTATTTTCATAGGCTCAGATAACTCTAGGCCGTAGCCGGAGTATCCTATTTTTAATCGAGACGAAATTTCATTTCTAACGGCCGTATTCAATCATTCAAAGTCTATATTTCTCGCAGTTGTAACTGGAGTGCCCAAAATGCTAAATTGGTTGTTCGCAGTTGAGATCAATTATTCTCTATTTCAATATGTGAATCCATTAATTTGTTTATTTATGTAACATTTTGCTATTAATTGAAAATGATATGTTATTAATGAATGGTTGATCTCAAAATATGAAGTCAAATATATATAATAAAGTCAACTTTCTTTAT
>CATIWJ010072036.1:0-17500 GCA_949640765.1 Croton laevigatus | reverse complement strand
CAGGTGGCAGACGTAACTGGCCGGCGGTGAAAAGGTGTGTGTCACTTGCGTGTTTACTGGTGGGTCGAATTAAAAAGCTGTATTGATTCTAAATAGTTATTTTGGAATCAGGCTGGGACTTCTCGGTCTCGAGCGATGGAGAGTTATTTTTTATCTTGGTTCTTTCCATTGGACGTTGCAAGCGGTGGTGGGGTTTTGAACAGGTGGTGACCTTGCTGATTCCGGTAGTGATGGATGGTCAGAGATGGTGGTGGCGATCAGCACTGAAGGACTGGAATGAAGAGGGAGACCAACGAAAGGAAAGAGAGATTGGTGGGTCTGCACATTTTTACCCCTTCTGTGAAAATAGACAAGGAAAATAAGAGCATCTCCAATGCAATATGAAATTGTTCTTGCTCACATGACACATAAGCAAAATAGAAGACTTTTTTAAAAAATACTCTCCAATGCTAATGTCAATTTTGAATGTGAAGCTTATATGGACTTGACATTGTCAAGCTCACCTTCTATTTCTAGAAAGCCTTCTAGATAATGTCTACATTTAATGATGTGTTGTGATTGGCTAGATTTTAAATTATAATTCTAACAAAGAACAAAAATACAAAATATAAAGTGTTGCATTGGAGACAAAAATTTTAAATTGGGTGTCAATATATTGTCAAAAATTTTAAAATTGATTGTTCCGGTGACGGCCGTTGAAATTGATTTACGGTGACGACCGATATTCATGCCTACGGGTGATTTATTCATATCTTCGGGTGATTCATTCATGCCTTAGGGTGATTCATTGAGTTTATGTAGGTTTGTCTAAATATCTGGTAGAGCTAACCAAGCAAGTCAAGTAAGATTTTAAATAAAGCAATTTAGTTTATTTGAAAAAGTAATTTTATTTGATGATTATTTTACTAAGTGATTTACAATATTTAAATTATGTTTTAAAATTATACATTTGCATTTAAATTATTTATCATTTTCATTAGTTAAATGAGCGTAATCACTCAGCAAGTTTGGTTGATTTTGAACTTGTAGGTCTCCGAAAAGAAGTGAAAGGAACTAGAACTGTCAGATAGCATCAGGAATACAAAAAACTTAGATTGGCATATACTGTGAAGATGAAGTTGGAATCAAGAAAGGACTTTTAAAAGAAAAAAAATGTACCCATATTTTGTAATATATTTAGAATATGATTTGTATACCATGTAATATGTGATGTGGCACAACTTGATTCGGTTATAAGTGGTCAGATTAAGTAGTGTTACATGTTCTCTCATCTCTCATTTACAACTAATTCGTAACCTAATCTCTCTCTCATCTCATATCACCCGCTTTCCACTACTTCACCACTAGCCCGGAACTCCATCACCATCACCACCACCTCCCACTCTTCTACTCTTTTCCTCTTCCCTTTTTGAAAGCCTTCCGATACAGCGTTAACCGGTCTTGGCTCTGGAACAAGTGAAGCAGCTAGCGTTTATTGAGAACCTTTGTTCCATCAGTTTAAGGTTAATGTTCAATTTATAATTAGTTTTTGTGTATTTGATTCAAGTTTTCTATTTTTATTTTCTCTTTTTTGTTTTGGACTTTGATTTTGGTTGGATTATTTATGTTTGAGTTTAGGGTTTTCATTTGTATTTTCAGTTTCAGTTTTAATATATTAGGCTATGAAGTCGATACATTGTATTTATTTTTTATGATTTTGATGTGTTTAGTTCTATTTTATTTAAAGAAATTTTTTATTGCTTTATATAAATTGTATACAAGTTAATTTTAAGCTTTTTAGCTACTTTTAAATGAATTGATAGATAAATCAGCTTTATTATTCTATGCTCTGCTCTTCTCATTTGAGAATCAGATTGATAGATGTTCTATTTTGATTATTTTGCTTCAATAGGGATATTGATATTCGTTTAAATATTACCGATGTGGTTCTCATTTGTAAATTGTTCATAAGAATCAATATTGCTAATAGAATTTTCCTTTTTTTTATAATTTTTTATTGCCTCATAAAGGACAGGTACGGTTCCAATCTTGTAGAGCATACCTACTTCTAAGTTTATGTTTATATAGTTGCTTGATCTTATAATTAGAAATGTCAACATAAGGTGAACATATCTCCCTTCCTATTCTATTATGAATGCTTCATTTTCTTTCTATTCTTATTATAGTTTACTTGTCACATTTTATACTTTCTAGTTTTTCCATATATTTTTAACTCATTTTTCTTATATTGCTCACCAAGGTAATATCAATGGACTCAAAGTGGGACAGGAATTTTGTCACAGCCAGAAAATTAGTTAAAGGGCTAAATTATAATTTACCAATTTTATTAAGCTAAATAATAATTATTTTTGGTAAAAATTTAAGAAATGGATTATTTTAAGATAGTCTAATAATTTAAATGTCTAAACGATAATTAGGTAAAAGACGGTCGTTTTAAGTGAAATTGAGTATTTTCCGACTTTGAGGGTATATTGGTCATTTTTACCGCCAAAAAAGTTTAGGAGCGGAATTAGATTTTAAAAATATCAAATTTGGAATTTAGACTTCGAGACGAGCGATTTGAGTATAAATTTTATAAGATTTCATTAGAGAAGTAATTTTTAATTTTTACTGGCACCGGTAAAATACAGTGAAACTGTAAATCAAAATTTAACTCAGTAAAATTTTACCTAAATTGGAGAAATAGTCGAGGAAAATTCAGTCAAATAAATCGACGTTAATTAATGGAATAGTTAAAGGTAGTTTGGTCTTTTATAGTAAATAATATTTTAATAAATAATAATAATAATAATAATAAAAGAAGAAAGGGAAACAGACACGAGAAAGAGAAAAAAAAACAAACTCATAAAACACAAATTAATGCAAGACTGGGGGTTTTAATTATAACGAGAGTTCAATTAATCAACCTAGGATTAGACGTTAATTAGCTCGAGAGAGTGATTAACATTATTTAGGAGTTCCTATGGTCCAACAACAATAGAAATCAATTAATCGAATGTGTTAGGGGGATTCAAAGTCCAGACGCAACTTTCATCTCTGTTTGATAAATCACTGTTCTTTTGGCTTTTCGACGTGAATTACTACTGTTATTTCTTTTGTTCGTTTATTATTTTAAATTATTTAATTCAAAACGCTTAATTAGTCAGCTAGATAATAGGAAGAGAGTTAGTACTAGTAATCAGTAGTCCTTATGGGATACGACACTCGGTACTGCGGTAGTTATACTGCGGAACGATATATGCACTTGCCTAATGGTTTGTGGCATAGTTGCTCGGATGTATATCAAGTTTTTAGCGCCGTTGCCGGAGACTATGATATTAGGAAAGCTTAATTTTTATTAATCTAGCAATTTATTTTTATTCTTGTTTACTGTGGTATTACGCGTGGTTTTCTTATTTCTGCTGTTTTCTCAGGAGATTGGATAATGCATAACTCACAGTAAGGTTTAGCCATGAGTGAGCCACAGAGGACCCTGCTTGCTTTGGAGCACAATTGGAAGATATGAATAAGAAGTTTGATGGATTGATGCATAATCAATACAATGCTATGCAGTGTGACATGTATGGAGGAGGGCCGACAGCTGAAGGATATTACGGGGCAGCCAATTACACTAGTGATGATCCATGGAGTATCAATGATCCATACAATCATACTTATAACTGGGGATGGATGGATAATCCTGAATTTTCATGGGGAGAACTAGATCGGCAAGAATCAATCATTTCACCAGAATTTCAGCCACAGACTCCACCTCAGGAGCAGAAGCCAAACTTGGAGGAGCTACTAACTAATTTTATTCGAGCGGAGGAGATGAGGGTTAGAGAGGCTTCCATAAGGAATCGAGAGGCATCAATCTTAAGTCTTAAAGAACAAATTGAGCAGTTTACTAAAGAGGGTTTAGAGAGAGAGCAGGGTAGTTTACTGGGGAATGATGAGATTAACCCTAAAGAGTATATGAGTGCTGCTACTCTTAAAAATGGAAAGGAGTTGAGTGAGACTAAGAAAGTTAAGAAGCGAGCTGAAAAAGAGAAAGTTTAGGAGAAATTTGACATAGGAAAAAGAAAAAGAGAAGTTGTAGAAGATAACGATGAGCCTGAATTGGAGTTGCCAATTGAAGAAGCAGTTTATGATAAAGAACGTGATTCAGCGGTGAAATATGAGATTGATGAGCTTACAATTATAAGTTCACCATATGAGGACCCATTTTCGCAATTGGCAACACTATCTTTATACTCACTTTTCAAGCTAAATTTTAATTTCTCCCAACCTGATTATTTTGCATTTAATATTGGCAATCTTATGTGCAGAAAACTTCCAGATCGAGCCAATCTTGAGGGCTTTGTTGATCGAGATCCTATAGTCGTGTCATATGATACGCTCTATGGGAGGACGCTGTATTTTGACGGAGTTCTATAACGTCTAGCTTAAAGATGTTAAATAAAGCGCTTCTTGGGAGGCAACCTAAATTTTATTCGTATTTTTTTTAAAATTTCTGTTTTTGTTATCTATTTTTTTTTTGTTATTTATTTATTTGTTTGTTTTCTTCTTTCAATTATCGTCATTGCCACATTGCAATTTTCGCCACCGATTGGCACCACCAGTGTCTTTCTCCCATTCCACCAGAAAGCAGCAGTTGACAATGATAATCAGTGTATAATTAAAATTTAATGAGACAAAAGCTAAATTAGGTAAAAAGTTTAGTAAGAATATAAGAAGAATTATATAGTAAAAAGTTAATAGGAAATAAATATAAATCAACGTAGAATAATTAATTAATAGAGGTAACTTAAGTTGTGAGTAAGAAAAATTAGAGAGTTTAAAGTTGGACAATTAAGTTTCGGGATAAAATTTAAAATTAGGGGGATGGAGTTGTCACAACTGGAAAATTAGTTAAAGGGCTAAATTGTAATTTACCAATTTTATTAAGCTAAATAATAATTATTTTTGGTAAAAATTGAAGAAATGGTTTATTTTAAGATATTTTAATAATTTAAATGTCTGAACGATAATTAGGTTGAAAAGACGGTCGTTTAAAGTATAATTGTTTATTTTTCGACTCTGAGGGTATTTTGGTCATTTTGACCACCGAAAAAGTTTAGGAGCGGAATTAGATTTTAAAAATATCAAATTTGGAATTTAGACTTCGAGACGAGCGATTTGAGTATAAATTTTATAAGATTTTATTACAAAATTAATTTTCAATTTTTACCGGCATCGGTAAAATGCAGTGAAATTGTAAATCGAAATTTAAATCAGTAAAATTTTACGTAAATTAGAGAAATAGTCGAGGGCAATTCGATCAAATAAATCGACGTAAATTAATGGAATAGTTACAGGTTGTTTGGTCTTTTATAGTAAATAAAAATAAAAATAAAAATAATAATAATTATAATAATAATAAAAAGAAAAAGAGGAGACAGAAAAGGGAAATAGATAATAATAATAGAGATTCTATGGTCGACAGGATTTCATAATTGAAATTGAATAATGCATAAGAAAACAAAATGTTATAATCTGGAAATTGATTTTAAGGGAAATGTTATTAATATATACTACAGAAGGAAGATGACAGGGGATAGAAAATAGATTAAACGCTCCACATTTTTCTCTTCATTTTCATAATTTAGAAATTTTATCATTCTTTCATCAATTCTAAAAACTAAGGCCGAAAAATGACTCCTGAGAGTTTAGAGATCATCATAGGTATTAGAAGTGCTATGAAATACTGCCGGAAAATTTGTTTCCAGTCGGGTTGGTGTCATACCCGTAAAACTAGCTCGAAAACTTCAACCCTCACTTTCTTCAAATCCAGTCACCGATCGGCTACTTTGAGGCTACAGAACTACCAGACGTGAAGAAACAAACCGATCGGTGGCCATCTCGTAGCTCAAAGTCGCCGGAAACGCTGCAAATCATCGGATCACACGACCTGTTGCAGAGGTCTCGGGCGAAGAAGACGCTCCTGTTTAAAATGCAAAAAATTCCTGTGTTTTGAAGGCAAATCTCCATTCAGTGCCTCAGTTTTTTGGCGCCTTCGATTTTCGACCACAAAAGTTTCCTTCTCTTTTGAATCAGGTCCCTCCGCCTATATTCTATTTAGGTATTGACCCCTGAAACTTATTGTAGCTATTCAATTTTATCCAATCAGTTTATTAATTAGTAAATTAAGTTTATTTTTGAAATTTGGGGCATTAATAAATTAATTGAAGGTCAATATTAAATTAAAAATGATTAAAATAAATGTTAAAAACTCAGTTTTTGAGAAAATATTATGAAATAAATATTTTATAGATTGATTAGTGAAAAATCTTAATTAATATTAAGATTAAATATTATTATGACTTATTAAAATATAAGGGTAACAAGATCAAGTCTAAAATAATTGTAAAATGAGTTGAATTTAATTATTCGACAAAAATTTATTGAATGAAACTTATTAAATATTTATTTGGATAATTGGATTATTAATTGGGTTAATTTAATAATTAATCAAAAATTCAAATAAGTAAAGAAATAATAATCCACGATGGATAATGAATACGAAGATTTGGACGAGTTCCTTATGACTTGAATATGGACAATGATAGAGTAAAGGACAGTCCGATGACATAAAGAATAAGGATCCGAAAACACTAAGGAGATCGAGGTTTGATACTTTAACTTTGAAAAGCTCTATTTTATTTTCTGGATGTTTTAATGATTTTACGTTATATAATTATTTGTGTTACTTTGATAAAATATTTGTTGTGAATAATTGAGCTTTATTTAATAAGTAAAATATTTTGCAATTAAATGATTAATTGGGATTTTTATTTAATAGATGAAACCACTAATGTAGTTTCGGTAAAAATAATATTTTTAAAAACCCACGAATTTAAATGTTTTGCTTAAATGGAAGAATTGATTAATAATACTATTTTTAATTAAGAATGAAATTTTAAAAATTAAGAATTACATATAAATATAGGAATTGGATTTTAAAATTTAGTATTTGCGATTTATCGCTAAAATATTTGAGAGATCAAGTTATTTTTTGAAACATTCAATAAAAAATATATTTTTATTAAATGGTGATTTAAGTATAATTATTTTTATTAAAGTTATTTTTATACCGGAAACTAAGATTTTTGAAAATTAAGTATTTAAAAGATTCTAAATATATTTTTGGGGAAATCCAGTACCTTAAATAACTTAGAAATATTTTACGAAAAAATTATAAATAAAGAAAGTTAAATATTTAATTTTAAGAAATTATTATTCAGTTTAGGAAATTAAAGTAAAATTTTTGATATATAAATATTTTTATCAAAGAAATATAGTAAATTTGAAATAAGTGTATTTTTAAAATAAAAGCATACAATACTTTCAGTAAATATTTTATTGATATGAAATACAAAATATTTATGATAAAAGTGTTTTTGACAAATAATATGAAGCTATTCAAAATATGAAGAAAAATATTATTGATGCAAATGGTGAATTTTAAAATAAATATTATGATGATTATATTGATGAATTATTGATTTCGGAATAAATTATGATCATGATATTTTTATGGAAGAAAAGCAAGTATGATTCAGAAAACTCGAAATTATGAGAAAAATATTTTAAGCTCTACTAGGATTTAGTTGAACTAAGTTAACGTAGGGAATGATTGATCATATCCTGAGTTTTTGATATATAGCCATTGATTTGTTACGGCGCCGTTGTGATTTATTGTGGTGACGGCCGAATAATGTAGCCATTTAATTGGCAACCAACGTAGCCATTTGGTGTCTGCCATTTGATGAGTTATCCAAAAAAAAACAACGTAGCCAGTTGGAAACATAGCCAATTGGTGAGTTTATTCTAAAGTAGGTTTGTCTGAATATCTAGTAGAGCAAATCAAGCTAATCATGAAAGTCAAGTAAGATTTTTAATTTTATTTATTTTAAAGTGTAATGTTTATTTGATGAATATTTTATTAGGTGTTGTTTAATATTTAAATTATGTATTTTAATTTACTGCATGTGAATTTAAATTATTTATGCTTTTCATTAGTTAAAGTATCCACTGAGTGTAATCGCTCAGCAAGTTTGGTTAATTCTAAACTTGTAGGTCTCCGAAAGATGTGAAAGAAACAGGAATTGTCAAATATCATCAGGGTCCGAAGAACTTAGATTGGCATATACTGTGAAGATTAAGTCAACACAAACAAAGCTAGAATAGAAGAAAAAAAAATATACCCATATTTTGTAATTAAATTTAGAATATGATCTGTATACCATGTAATATATAATGTGGCACAACTTGGTTCGGCCTTAAATGGTCGGATTAATGGGTGTTACATTTAGTGGTATCATAGCATTAGTTTAGCCGTTCCTGGGTGGTAAAATTTAGGGAAAAACAGTATAGGTTAAATTTAGAAAGTAACATTACACAATTGAATTAAGAAACAGTATATGCCAAATAGGAAAACAGTATATGCCACTTAGGAACACAAACACATAAAATATAAGTTTAGTCATAATTAAGAAATAAAGAATAAGACAGATAACAAGAAACAAAATTACAAATAAAAGGTTAAATAAAATACATGAACATAAAAATTATAATTTGATTTGTGTCATGCAAATCAACCAGTTTAAAATAAAATAAAGTAAATAATGAAATAAATAAGATAAGATAATTGAAACAATTTAGATAAAATAAATGTAGTCAAGATATTATAAAAATGTTAAATTAATCAAAAAGAGGGAATAAAATGTTTTCTAAAAATTAAAACAAATTAAGCAAATAAGTACAAAATCCAAACATATGAGCTAAGTTTAGTAAGGAATAGATTTTGAGAGAAATGAAATATACAAACTAGGATATACAAAATTTTGACACTATAATAGAAATTAAAATAATATAAAATACTGAAGTTAGAAAAATATAGAATAAAATAAATTAAGCTATCTTATATTGAGATCAGCTGTAACCAACGTGAGACTAGATAATTTGTAATTTTTTAAGACAGGTATAGGTGGACGCATCTATATTTTGATCTCGACGATTTGATTTAAAATACTGAATTTAAAATTTTTAACCCAAGTAAAAATAAAATATTAATATGGTAAAAATATGAATAAAATAATTCTCTTATGTGGAAAAGATGTTTGACTTTATGTCTTGGTCAGATGTAGGGGTCAAATAGATTTTTAACATAACAACAAATGAGACACGTGAACGATAAACGACAAAACTATTATTTGATTTTTGTCCAGCAAATCAAATAATATAAGAAGAAGACCATGATGTACAGAAAAAAGGAACCAATAATGATACAGCCAAAAATAAATAACTCTGAGGAGAGCAAATATCTGAAGTTAATCAATGACGTAGGAGAATAATAATAATAATAATGATAAAAAATATAATAATGGAAGTTAAAATGTATAAAATAAAGTGGAGAATAAAACATAATATAAGTGTCTAACAAATGAGATTCAAATAAAGCATGTGAATTACAAAACTATTATTTAATTTGCAAATCAAAGGGTATAAAACTAAGACATAGATGAACAATAAATGTAATCAATAATAATATAATCAAAAAACAACTAACTCTGAAAAAGGTAATTAAAGTAAATAAGTTAAATATTTGAAGTTACCAATGACGCAGGGACCACAAAACTGCGTTATTTGAAAATTTAATCTAGTATTAATGAACAGAACGACAAGAGAAAAGCTATTGATATGAAGTCAGACATAATGACATAAAAAGGCAGTAAAGAAATAGTAAATCATAAATATGATTAGTAGTAAAAGATAGAAAATTTTATCTATAAAAGGAAAATATGTCAAACTGATAAGAAATAAAACTGTGACCGAAAGAAATCTAAATCAATTAAGTATGAAAATTGTTTTATTTAAGAGTTAAAATAACCATAATCAAGTAAAAATTCAAGTATCACTATTGGAATTTTTCCTTCAAAACCACCATGAATCATCAACCAGTTCATAATCGCTTTCCTTCGCTGTCAGTAAGAATGGCATCTCGTCAACGTAAATTCCCTCCCGGTACAAATTTTAGGAATATGCGAGATCTTTATAGTTATGTCAACGAAAATCTTGTAGGTTTCCTCACCCTTATTCTGTATCAAAGAGGGTTAACCCAAAATTTTAGACTGAATTTTGAAACCTCCCCATACCTCCTAGTTTACTATCTGAAACCCTCAGATGGTATAAACAAAGATAAACTATGATATCTTTGGAGTATAAGTGTTTGTCATTATTTCTCAATAGAATTTTCAACCGTAGAGTTATTTAATTTCTTAAATAATCCTGTGAATTTCAGGTCATATATTTGGATTTTCTTTGAGTGGTACGCTCCACTTTTATGGTGGAAGAATAAATAGTAAGAGAGAATTTGTGGAATGATCCTTACTGTAAATCAAAGGCTACTACAGTATATATGCTCAATAGAAGTTATGTGTCAAACGAAGTTGAAGGTATGGAAGAGAGTCCAGAATTAGAAGAATGATTAACGACCATTCAAACTCTAAAGTCTAGAATTAGAAGAATCGCTTTAGAGGATTATCTCGAGGAGTTAAATGGAATATATCCTAATGAAGAGGCAAGCACTTCAGACAGTCAACGATAACCTAGGCTTAAAATAATACCAACTCTGAATCGAGAAATTTCTTTCCTAGTTGAACAACCTTTAGCTGAAGGGCATGCAATGCCATTAGCTCCAATATAAGAAATGGATTTCTCTCCTTACTACATCTCTAGTGATCCAAGGGTGCATTAGAGACTTATGAGATAGAACTTAGAAGAAAGTTAAGATAACCACTTGTGTAAAATGTAATCATAAGGATAAATGACAAAAATTATAATTGTTATTTGTATTACAAGATGATAGAAAATAGATGAATGTTATAATAATGAATATAGTTAGAAGAATTAATTAAGTAATAAAGGGGAAGTAAAAGTAAAATCATAATTAAAAAAATTAAAATTAATTAACTTAGGAGAATTCAAAATTTGAGCTTTAAATAAAAGGGATTCAAAATAAGTTTAGACTATGAGAAGTTAAAGTTGGATTTAGAATTAGATAATTTGAATGGAAAGAAGCAATTTTGGGTAAAGTAAAATGACCAGTGAAATATTAAGGAATAATAAATTGTGAAAATAAATAAATAAAAAGAACGATAAAAATTTTAGGGTAATAAGAAAGTGAAATAAGAAAAATAAAGAATTATTAATAATCATAATTTTAGAAATAATCAGTGTATAATTAAAATTTAATAAGACAAAAGCTAATTAGGTAAAAAGTTTAGTAAGAATATAAGAAGAATTATATAGTAAAAAGTTAATAGGAAATAAATGTAAATCAACGTAGAATAATTAATTAATAGAGGTAACTTAAGTTGTGAGTAAGAAAAATCAGAGAGTTTAAGACTGGACAATTAAGTATCGGGACAAAACTTACAATTAGAGGGATGTAGTTATCACAACCGAAAAATTAGTTAACGGACTAAATTGTAATTTATAAATTTTATTAAGCTAAATAGTAATTATTTTTGGTAAAAATTTAAGAAATTGGTTATTTTAAGATAGTTTAATAATTTAAATGTCTAAACGATAATTAGGTCGAAAAAATGGTCATTTTAAGTATAATTGAGTATTTTCCGACTCTAAGGGTATTTTGGTCATTTTGACCCCCGAAAAAATTTAGGAGCAGAATTAGATTTTAAAAATATCAAATTTGGAATTTAGACTTCGAGATGAGCGATTTGAGTATAAATTTTATAAGATTTCATTACAGAAGTAATTTTCAATTTTTACAGGTACCAATAAAATGTAGTGAAACTGTAAATCGAAAGTTAACTCAGTAAAATTTTACGTAAATTAGAGAAATAGTCAAGGGTAATTCAGTCAAATAAATTGACGTAAATTAATGGAATAGTTAAAGGTGGTTTGGTCTTTTATAGTAAATGATATTTTAATAAATAATAATAATAATAATAATAATAAAAAGAAAAAGAGGAGACAAGAAAGGGAAACAGACACGAGAAAGAGAAAAAAAAACAAAGAAGGAGAAATGGACAATAATAATAGAGATTCTATGGCCGACAGGGTTTCATAATTGAAATTAATTAATGCATAAGAAAATAAAATGTTATAATCTGGAAATTGATTTTAAGAGAAAGGTTATTAATATATACTACAGAAGGAAGAGAAGGGGGGGGATAGAAAATAGATTAAATGCTCCACATTTTCCTCTTCATTTTCATAATTTAGAAATTTAGAAATTTTATCATTCTTTCATCAAATCTAGAAACTAAGACCGAAAAATGACTCCTGAGAGTTTAAAGATCATCATAGGTATTAGAAGTGCTATGAAATACCGACGGAAACCTTGTTTCCAGTCGGGTTGGCGTTATACCCGTAAAACTAGCCTGAAAACTTCAACCCTCACTTTCTTCAAATCCAGTCATTGATCGGCTACTTTGAGGCTACAGAACGACCGGACGTGAAGAAACAAAACGATCGGTGGCCATCTCGCCGCTTAAAGTCGCCGAAAACGCTGCAAATCGTCAGATCGCACGACCCGTTGCAGATGCCTCGGGTGAAGAAGACACTTCCGTTCAAAACGTGAAAAATTCCTATGTTTTGAAGGCAAATCTCCCCTCAGTGCCTCAGTTTTCTGGCGCCTTCGATTTTCGACCACAAAAGTTTCCTTCTCTTTTGAATCAGGTCCCTCTGCCTATATTCTATTTAGATCTTGACCCCTGAAACTTATTTTAGCTATTCAATTTTATCCAATCAGTTTATTAATTAATAAATTGAGTTTATTTTTGAAATTAAATAATTTTGGGGCATTAATAAATTAATTGAAGGTCAAGATTAAATTAAAAATGGTTAAAATAAATATTAGAAACTGAGTTTTTGAGAAAATATTATGAAATAAATATTTTATAGATTAATTAGTAAAAAATCTTAATTAATATTAAGATTAAATATTATTATATCTTATTAAAATATAAGGGCAGCAAGATCAAGTCTAAATAATTGTAAAATGAGTTGAATTTAATTATTCGACAAAAATTTATTAAATGACACTCATTAAATATTTCTTTGGATAATTGGATCATTAATTAGGTTAATTTAATAATTAATCAAAAATTCAAATTGTTATGCCTTAGTTCCAAAATCCCTTGTTTTGATTAGTTGACAAACCTATACTTGAAATTGTGAAGTTACTAATGTTATTTCAAGTGTATCTATATGTTTTCAGTGAATATCCCTCATATCAAAGTAATCCAAGCTGGAACAGATAAGAAAATCTGCAAGTTTGAGATACTGCAGAAGTGTCGCGACCGCGACTCAAACTTGAAAGAAGTCCAAAATTTTCATCAGCCCCTGGGATCGTCGAGACTCAGAAGTCTCGCCTGAGAATCGACCTCAGCACCTTAGTCTTGCCCGCTACCATGTTAGTCTCGATCGCGACTCGACATTCAGTAAATTTCTCAAAGCCCCTGGGATCGTTGAGACTCAGAAGTCTCGACCAAGTCTCGCTCGAGATTCAGCCTCAGCACTGCCGTCGTGCCCGCTACCAAATTGTCTCGATCGCAACTCAGCTGGAAAATTTTAAACAACTCGCGACTCTCATGTCTCTCACCCGCAACTTTCAAATTAAAAAGAACCGTTGATATCTACGTGTCAAGTCTCGGTCGCGACCATAAATGTGCAAGTGAATGATTGGGCGACATATAAGATGCTGCCAGACATGCCAGAAGAATATTCTTAGCCTTTTCAGGCTTTACAGATGAGTTGCTGTCGCGACCCAGTTTTATATGTAGAAAAACAGCTTTTTCTGATATTCTTCAAACGGCCATATTTTGAATTTATGGTTATAAATAACCCCATTCTGTATCAGTAATTTTTAACAACACTACTGCTGCACTTATTACTTCAAAATCCTTATACTCTTTCATTCAAATCAATCTCTTTGTTAAGTGTTTGTTGGGTAATCCTTAAAAAGTACCTCCGGAACATGCCATCTCCTAGGTGAATATTTAGTCTCTTGGTTTAGTAAGAAACAGACATCCGTTGCTCTATCCACCGCGGAAGCGGAGTATATAGCGGCCGGTGCTTGTTGTGCTCAAATCTTGTGGATTAAGCAATAATTGCATGACTTTGGTATAGAACAAGACCAAATACCCATTAGGTGTGATAACACTAGTGCCATAAATATTTCTAGGAACCCAATAAATCATTCTAGAACTAAGCATATAGATATTAGACATCATTTCATTCGTGATCATGTACAATATGGTGATGTTTGCTTGGATTTTGTGGAGACGGACAACCAGCTGGCGGATATTTTTACAAAACCGCTAAATGAGGAAAAACAAAACTCTATCCTCCTAACATTTTCTGGTTTTTTAAACTGTGTCGCGACAAATTTGTTCTATAACATTTTCTGGTTTTTTAAACTGTGTCGCGACCGAGACCAAATAGTCTCGACCACGACCTGTTCTTATTTCTGGAAATTAATTTTTAACCGTGTCTCGGTCGAGACTCATTGAGTATCGGTCGCGACACAAGTTTCAAAAAATTTTTGACTGTCGAAACCTTATCCGTTCACACGGTTTTCACCGCTTTTTCAGTCAGTAATTCAGTCTTTGATCATCTCATTTTCAGGAATCTCGGTCATGACCTACCAGTCGCTGTCGCGACCTACCAGTCGCGGTCGCGACCTACCAGTCGCGGTCGCGACTCTGTCGGGTTTTCTGAACCCTCATCGTTTTCACTCAAATCTTCATTTAATTTCATTAAACCCTCATTAATTCGTTTATACTCGTTTTCCCCTATAAAATCCGGCATTTTCCTTTCATTTTCCACATCTCAAACCATTCTCTTTTCTCAAAACTCAAGCTTTTCTTAAAAATCTTCATCTTCTCTTCCATCTTCTTCCTTCAACAATGGCTCCAAGAGTTAGAATGCCTGCTCTTCTCCCTAATCATGCTCCCAATACTCTCACTGAGCATGAGAGAAATCTCTTCAACATCCATTACAATAAGAAATTTCATCATTCAGTAGAACATTACTAGGCTTGAGGTCACAATGAACTATTGGAGTTCCAGAGTCATGATGAAGATATTCAACTGCAGATGCAACATCGATTGCAATATTAGCTCTTTGAATCAGATTTAATAACCTATCTCCCACTCTCATATTCAACCATTCTTCTAAGTTCCTATTTACCATAAACTCATACACTAGTGCCTTGAAGTCGTTGCCGTTATAGTCTCTGCTTGCACAGGCAGTTACAATTTTCAAGAGATTTCTATGTCTAATATTGGTCAAGGCTTCACATTCTGCCATAAACATCTTATATGCACCATAATATTGTAAATTAAGCACTTTAACAGCTATCGTTTGCCCGTATGCTTCAAGAATTCATTTATAAACACATCCAAAACTGCCATTACCAATCGAATTAGAGGAGGCAAACCCATGGGTCGTCTAATATGACATCCTTGGAAATTTAAGCAAGGAATTTCCTAAATTGGATGAAGAACAATTTTGTCTTTTCTTTTTAAACCTCAAAACAACTAAAGCTAAACACAGCTACTATGATTGCAATGATTACCTCCACATAACTTTTTATTTCCTTTAACAATAATAATGCTGACATTCTTGAAGGCTCCATAACTTGGCACTCGGCCTTCAAATTCATTAAAATATAAGTTCAAAATGAGCAAGTCGTCCTCAAAAGCTAGCAAAAAAAATTAGGAATCCATCCTGACAAATTTTATTTCTTGAATGGCTCTCAAGGAACTTAGAGAGGACCTGGAAGAGATTTCCACTCATATTTGGGTGATATAGGCTTATGCAGCTTCCAAGATTGGTATCTCACCTGATACCATGTTATAAGAGAGATCCAAATACCCTAAGCCTTTCAAGTTCCCTACTTCTGCTGGAAGGGAACCGGTGAAATAGTTACGTGCAAAACTAACAAAAACTGACAAGGATGAGAGGCTAATAATTTATGGAGGCAAGTTACCACTAAGATAGTTAAAAGAAAGATCCAACACATGCAAATATTTGCAATTAACTAGATTTGAATTGAAGGAATGGAGGATTGAAGGTCATCATTATTTACATAAACGTAAACTAAGCTTTGTAAGGTTTCCAAGGCAAGCACTAAATTTTATTCAGAACTTATTATTATAATGCTCTGAATAAAATTTGATAAAAACATACAAATCATAAAAAATAAAATAAAGTTAACTTTTTCATTAACTTTGGTATGAGAATATCAAGGACAATTCATTAAAATGCTTTTAAAAAAGAATATTTACAAAAAATCCCTATGTTTATGACTTAATTACATTTTTCTCCTTGTTAATTTTTTTTTGGACATAAATCTCCCTGTATTTTAAATATTTTAGACAATTATATCCTTTTGTCTATTTTTTATGTTAAAATAACAGTAGAATGATCAAAATTTAATTTTTACGAGCCTTTTGGCAAAACTTAAGAATTAAGGGACTGTTTCGATATTGTCCATTCTTCAACCTTCAACCTCCTATTGTTCATCCTACAGCCGCCTTCCCTCTTCGTTTTACTCAACCACTAGCACAACCCTCACCAACGGCTCCTTCGGTTAGTGACGAAGCGAGCGTCTTCCGGTCAGCAGTAAGCTCTGGTGGTCGTCCAAGTAGTAACTTATGGTGGCGCTTGTGGAGTAGAACGAAGAAAAGAGGTTTGAGTTGTCCTACCTGCAATTAGTTCTTTCGATGGCTTGGGAGATTCCGGTGGGCGACAGATGGAACTGCTTGTGATGGTGGAATGAGGTGTAGCGGTGGCTGTGAATGGCCAGCCGGTGGTGGGAGGAGGCGCTAGTGAGGGTTGTGCTAGGCGTCGGCGGCTGTGGGATGAACAGGAGGAGATTGAAGGTTGAAGAAAGGACAATTTCAAAACAGTTCCTTAATTCTTAAGTTTTTCCAAAAGGCCCGTAAAAATTACCTTCTACTGTTATTTCAACATAAAAGTAGACAAAAAGGTATAATTGTCTAAAATATTTAAAATGCATGGAGATTTATATCCGAAAAAAATTAACAGGGAGAAAAAATGTAATTAAGGCATAAACATAGGGATGTTTTTGTAAATATCCCTTTAAAGAATGGCTTTTTTCTATATAAATTGAACCAAGCGAGTACCATTTAAATAATTAATTTTGCTAATTTAAGCTCCACACAACTTACTGTTATAAAAAAAAAAATTGTAATTTAACAATTCACTAGTTATATATATTTGTTAAAACTTACTTGAAAAATTATTGCTGAACAAAACCATGGTTTGAGAAAAAGAAAATTAAGTAGAGAAACTAACCAAGTCTTGGGACTATGACCTTGAGGATGCCTTATAATTAGAGGACTATCAAAAGCAGTGGCAAGATCTTCACTAGGTAATTTCAACCAGTCTTTAGCTCCTATAAAATGGACAGACTTGACCTTAA
>CATIWJ010071999.1:0-10439 GCA_949640765.1 Croton laevigatus | reverse complement strand
ATTTCCTCCTTTAGTGCTATCGGTTCCTGGTATTTCACCATCTCTACTGCAGTTCTTTGGGAGCGGTGCTCCACATAAATCTTCGTTACCCATGAAACTAGATGGAGAGAAGCTTTGGATTTGGGTGCCTAAAGGAATTCTCCCTTTGAAGTTGTTAAAGGATAAGTTCAACAGGCTCAAAAATGTTATCTGTGCCTAGGGCTGCAAATGAGCAGAGCGGATAGCGAGCGGCTCGCCGCTCGGCTCGATAAATGCTCGCTCGAGCTCGCTCGTTAAATAAACGAGCCGAGCGCGAGCGTAATATTTGAGCTCGTTTATAAACGAGCGGTTAGCGAGCGGTGCTCGCGAGCAAACGAGCCGCTCGCGAGCCATGTGTTAGTTTACCCCATATATATATATATAAGTTAACCTAAAAATTAACCTAACCACAGCCGCCTCCTTTTTTTTCTCTCCTTTCTCCTTCAACTCTGCCTCCTCTCTCTTATCTCGTTTCTCCTTCATCTTCACCGATTTCACTTCCATGGTCACCGATTTCCATGGCCACCAACCAGTCCCACCACCCGTCCGGCGACGGCCCACCCCCATCCGTCCGGTCGCAAGCCACACCCAGCCATGCATCACCGCCACTACCTGCTCTCCTCTCCCTTCTCTTTCCTTTTCTTCTTCCCTAATCTCCACTCTGACAGCCACTGCTACGCTATTCCATTTTGGAACTTGCTAGATCAGCTGCGATTCTTCATTCGTCTTAGTCATGGGTAGAAGGAGAAAGGAGCAATTGCAGAGAAACTCAAAACAAAGGTAGCCATTGATTCTTGTTTATCTTGATCAGATCGATTTGTTTATTTTTTTGTTTTTGTGTGTGTTGGTTTTAATGATAGATCGATTTGTTTATTTTTTTGTTTCTGTGTGTGTTGGTTTTAATGATAGATCGAATTTAATTTTTTTTTGTTTCTGTGTGTGTTGGTTTTAATGATACCGGCGTTTGGTGGTGTTGTCGAGCTAGATCTGCGGCGAGATCTTGAAGCTTTTGAATGAGAAGATGGTTTCGGCGGCTGGTTCCGGCGACTGGTGGCGTTGCCTGGTTCTGGTCATGTGGAGGCGGCTAGGGCTTCTCACCACCGAAGAAGAGATGTTTATAAATGAGATTGTAATTTATTTTTTTCTCTTCTTATTTTTGGTTAAAATTTAATGTAATTAAATTTAATTTTATAAAATAAAAGTATATTGATATATTGTTTTAGTAATATATTAACGAGCTCTCGAGCTTGCGCTCACGAGCCAATCTCGAGCGGCTCGTTTATTATCGAGCCTAAACGAGCCGAGCTCGAGCGCCAAATGTATGCTCGTTTAATAAACGAGCCGAGCGCGAGCGTGCCAATACTCGGCTCGGCTCGGCTCGTTTGCAGCCCTAGCAGAGAGTGTGTTCTTCTTCTTGTTGCGTTTGATTTTACAATTTAAATATGTGGCTTTTGCCCATTTTTCTTTTGATTTTTGTTCGGTTTTTGTATTTTGAAGAGATGTTTGTATATATTTTCGTCTAGATGAAAGAGAAACAGTTATAGTGGCTATGATTTGTTTGGGGAAGAAAATGAGATGTGATATATACGAGCCATATACCTCGGTATATGAGTTGTATACTTTGGTATATGGAAACCTTATTATATACTAATTAATCTATGTTTTCTTCGTCTTCTTCTATATCAATCCAGGGCAATGGCGGCTAGGATTTAGTTAGGAAAGAAGAAGAGATTATTACATCTCGATTTTTAAAATCGAAAATACCATATTAATTGAGTGATTAAAAGGTAATTTGTCATAAAAAGGGCAAAGTAAAATTTTTAAAAGTGGTAGGATTAAAATGTATATGTTAAGAAGAGGTATGTGTTTGTGTAAAGGGAAAAAAAATTAAAGTATTTAAAAAATTATAATGAAAATATATATCAAGAATGGATGAATTTAAAAAAAAAAAAAAAACATATGGAAGAAGAATGAATGGATTTGTGGCAATCAGAGGATAAAGAAGATTAGGAAATGACATTAACCGCTATGCTAGGCGCTCAAATCATATTCTCAACCCTATTTTGTCCACATGATGTAAATGAAAAATTGAGGGGTAGAGTAAATAAGATAAATTTGAAATATATAATAACGAGAAAATAAAGAGTGTGATACAAATACATTATTAGTTTCATAGATTAAGTTGTCACACATATTTAGTAGTCAAATTAGAAAATTCTTTGGGCCTTAAAACACGTTTTAATTACAATGCACGTGTAGTGAGGGAGTCCAATATACGATTAATGCAAAAAGAATGTGAAGTGTAGCTAAGAAGAAGCAAAGGTGTTATAAGCATAATATTAACGTTTACACGTTTGGTGTGTTTCATAGATTACCACCTTTTCAAGCCATGTGAGTTTCATGTCAACTATTTTGTAATATACTGACTTCCATGCTGTGCTAGCGTTGAATAACTTTTCCAACATATTTTTTAGTATTTCTTCTTCTTCTTTTTAAATGGGATGGGGAATTCGAACCCTCACGAACTCTGAACTCCAAAAACCTGTCCTCAGTTGGGATTGCAGGCTGCAACTCGCCTGCATGAAGCTAGAATCGCTAGTAATCGTGGGTCAGCCATACTGCGGTGCATTCATTCTTGGGCCTAATTTTTTTTGTTACTAGAATATATTTCTATCACAAAATTCACTTTCTAGGATGAAAAAATTACCTACCTTTTAACCATAAGATTCAAATTTCAGTCAAATCATTTTTCTACGAAGATAATAGTCATAGATTTCATATAGTCTCATTAAACATTAAAAGAAAAGTCATTTTTATACAAAGATAAACAAACTTATTAGCTGATTTTTGTTTAATAAAAACAAAACTAAAAGTAAATATGTCATACACATAGTATAACATATTGAACCAACTTCCTGATTTTGCAAGGTCTCCTAATCTAATCAATAAGAAACGTTTGCTTCATAGAATTGGGATTCACTATCTTCCAAAAATATATATGAATTATCTTTTAACTTAGCTACCTATCTATTAACTATAGTAGAAGAGTTTGCTAATCTTGGTATTTCTCTAAGTAATTAACCAATCTATCAATGTCAAACACAAGGATGTTGACATACATACATCCATATATATATATTAGTCACTAACCAACGTTTTAACTCTTCGATTGTTTTGTTCAATGCATGTGAAATGGAAAGAGACACATTCTACCTTAGAATTAAGCTTCATCAAATTATTAAAAGCTCTCAAATGCTTCTTTATATATTTTGTAAAGGTAATCACTTAGCTTTATATGTATATACGAACAAAATTCCCATGTGATAACATGTGCAACTTAGGGCATGAATATGACAAGTTAATTTTGATTAACAAGCATCTTCTTTCATATATATAATGTATTCAACTCTATCCTTCTACTTGAACAACTTGAATTGGACTTCCCACTTATGAGAGATGATGTAAGCTCCCAAAAATTCAATTTATTTAGTTGCCATATTACTAAATATCTAACCTTTCAAAAAAAAATATTAAAGAATTAATTTATACTTTAAGGGTGACGCTATTTTCATAGTAAAATTTGTTAATGTTAGAGCAGCTATTAAATAATTTTTAGATTAAAGACTAAATGTTCCGGTGGTGTTAGTAAATTCTGCTCTGCAAATAGTAACACCCTACTTTAATTATATCATAATGTTGTGATTTCTAATTGAGAATATAATGCCACATCGGATAATAATTACAAGGGTGATAAATTTATAATTGAATAAACTGTAGTCTTAGCATACAATTATGAATTTTTTTTTTTCAAAAAACGAGATCATTAAAATGGATTTATCAAATCATTATTATTTTATTTTATGAATGAAATACTGAAAATTCAACACTTTTTGCTGTTCAAGTCATAAAGAAAGTGATTGTTTTAAGTTAGTTAAACACATGACAAAATATTAGGTTTCTTTTTTTCCTATATTGGTTCTAATGACGGTAACGGTGGATGTGAAAGATTAGTGTTAATCGGAAGAGATTATGCATATATATATATTGACTTTAAAACTTTATTTGGTCGTAACAGCACATTCGGAGTCAAAAAAAACACACCCACAAAACTTCTTCCCATTGAGGTCATAGAAAATAATGGCATGTTGGGTAGAAGAGAGAAGCTAGATTTTGTCTGGTAGAGTATATTTTCTCGAGAAACAAACAAGTTATGATGATAATTTGGTAATTTGGTTGCCGACGCCCGACAAATGATACCATGTTGTTCACTTGTTAATGATGAAAAGTTCATGTGGATTGCACGTGACTTGCTAAAACCGCGTTTTTTTTAACAGACAAGTGCTATTATCATTCCAACAAACGTCATTTTTCCGGGATGGCCAATTACACGTGCAATCATAATCTTTATCGGTCGAATTTTATTTTATTATTTTATATAATTATCCTCCAAATTCAATTGACTACAACTAAACTGTAACCACCATCTCAATTCTAACATGGAATGTGATTAATGTATCATATTAAATAAATGATGTGAATATTGGTGTAATTTGACGAATAATTGTTAACATTTAATTTTAAAAATTTGTATTCAATATATTTATTTTGAATTTTCGCCGATGAAGAGTCAAACAGTTGCCTTTTTCACCGGTTTGAGGTCTGGAGCGTTGAGGTCGTTCCAAGCCCTAGAGCGGCGGCAATGACTTGATGAATGTACGGTTGCCATTGTTGAAGGCAGCCCAGGTTTGGCAAAGTTGTCAAACATCCCTTCATGTTTTTGTATTTTTTTAAAAAGTTCATAAAATTACATTTTGATCAATTTATAGTTATTTTTAATAAAAAAAAATAGACAGAATAGTTCAATTTTATTAAAATATAGGGAGAAAATCATTCCTTTTTAGAAATATAGGGAGAAAATAGTCAATTTTATAAAAAAAAATAGGAAGAAAATTGCAATTTTCCCTAAGTGGAATTACTGTTCCTTTCAAAAAAAAAAAAGTGTTTACCAAACAAGAATAAGCTAACAAATGTGATTTTAAAATGAAAATTTTAATTATAATAACTTACAATTTGAGTGGAGACCTTTTGTTTAAAGTATTATGAACAAACTAACAAGAAATTAAGATTTTCCTGGTGTATGTAGAAATTAATTAATTTGTCGGGTATGTTAAAAACAAAAGGGGGAGGGGAAATGCAATCACGACTTCTAAAACAATATCTCGACGGGACCTTATTCAACGTTTCTTATTGGACAATACAACGTGGGAGAAAATTTCAATTTGAAAACCATATGTTTTGAATCCTTCTGTTATCACAACACAAATTTTCTCTGATTATGTAATCTTTTTAATTTGAAACTAATTAATTTGTTATATCTTCAAAAACTGATTTCATTTATATAAACTATGTTCTATTATTTTTAAATATCTTCAGTAATTTTAAAGAGAAAAAATTACTATTTCATCACTGATATTTAGTTGTAATTATTATTTTATTACTTTATTTTAGCATAATTACTCTTACATCACAACTGCTTGGCCTAAATATACACTTTAGTCGCCGTGCTGTTAACTTTGATATTTTGCCATTAATTTGGCAAATGCAGACATAAAAAATTACAGAATTGTCCCTCAAGTTGACTTAGATTTTTAGTTTTATCCTTTTTGCAGCTTTGATGCTCAATTTCATTGCACTTTGAATTTTTTTTTTTGTCAAAAATTCCACTTTTACACTTAACAATTGTAAAATCAAAATATAAAATTTTACGTTATGATATAAAAATATATTAATATTACCTAAACTTTAAAATAAACTAAAAATTCTTAATTTAATAAAATAAAAATAAAAATCACTATTATTATTTTAAATATTTTTTAATTAATTTAAATTTTTTTTAAAAATACTTGTTATCTTAAATAAGGTGGTAACCAACCTCCTATTGCAAAAAAAATATAGTGCATTTCAAATTATTTTTTGCCCAAAAAGGCCTCATCCATAATAGTGGAGTAGTAATTTAAAAAAAATTAATTATTTTTCACGATCAAAATTCATTTGATTAGAAATGTATTAAAAATAAAGCATAATATATTAAATATTTTAAAATAAAGGGACAAAAAAATTTAATGTCATGGAAAATTTTAGTTTTTTAGTTTCTCCTTTTTAAAATATTAAATTGTTAGGTCCTTTATTTTTTAAAATATTTAATAATTTAGTCCATAAGTCTTTAAAAAAAAAATTAGTCTATAAAAAGACTAATTAATCAAATTAAAAAAAATATATAGTATTGAAAATATAAAGGCTATATAATCTAATAGGTCAAAATTTAGGAACTAAATTATAATTATAAAAATGGTAAAAATGAACATAAAATGAAAGGCTGACAGTCTTAATGTTGATGCTTAAAGAGTTGATTGCGTCATTCAACCAACAGGCCAGAGCTAGCTAACATATTGTTTTCTTTTTGCAGCTAATAAATTTTATTATAAACTAATACCTATACAAAGGATTTCCGGCACTACACCGGGTGGCCGACCACCTTGCTCTGGTCCTGGTTCCGTCCTTGTATGACAATTTTTGCGGAAGTACAAACCTCCACATACATCATGCTGGCATAAAATCGATACGAGGACTATCAAATCGACAGAATATAATCGTAAGTGTCCAATTGTAATGTGCAAACTAATCTGCAGCAAAATTCCCTTCCCTACCATAAAAGTTTGAATTATACTTTTATTTCATGATAATTTTTATTACATATGTAAGGGAAAATATATATTTAACAAATAATGTTATTAGAAAACATATTAATGCATTAAAAATGTAGGGAATACATGGTTGCTTGATTGAAGCTCTATTCATATAAATTCAGTAAATTCCAGAAAGATTTATTGGTTAGGTTAAAGGAAAAGTGTGAAATAAAGAGAGGTAGCTATCAGTGAATGATTTCTTCAATGAATGTATTAGTTGAGAAAATAATAGCAGTGGCCGAGTTGGTGCAAAATTAGATGAGCAGGTCAAACTAACGTTCAAATTAGTCCACATTTTGAAGAAAATTAAAAAAAGAAAAAAGAAAAATAATAATACTCTGTAACTAATCGAGTCTAGCAATGTCAGTCTTAATTAAATGTGAATAACCCATATATGGTTTCCGCTCCACTTGAGAGTTTCAAAAATCACCTTCTCCTTTTCAGCCTTCACCTTATCTACTTATCTGTTTTATCACTCTCCCTTTTATACTAATCTGACAAAAGTCAGTATTAACTGCTTATATAACAATTCTATCCAGATTGAGAAATTGAGAAATCGGATCGCGATTTTACAGATTGGGAGGAGTCTAGACTAGAATTCGGGATGTATTAATATTTACTAGAATTTGGCTTATCAATATTAAAAGGCTATCACTACCCGTTTAATTTAACTAATTTGCATTCCCAAAAATTTTATTTTTATCATGTTTTTATTCGATTCGATGCAGGTTTATGATGTTGTATGCTCTTAACAAAAGCATAAATCAATGGATGGATGGGTTAAAAGTTAAAATTTGACAAAGCATATAAAAGTAATGATATTAGGTGACCATAAAGTTGTTTAATTAAGATTTCAGTAATCATCAGTACAAAACTACAAATAGACTCAAATAACTAACACCTCTCCTTTTTTCTCCTGATTTTACAAGCATAAATTGAAAAACAAAAAAAGAGACCAATCCACTTTGTTCTGCTTTAACAAAGAGATTTGACTTACATTTCCCTCCAAACTTCAAAGCACAAACTATGACCTGAATTATACTTTATAACTATATATAATATATATATTTCTTTCTATCAAATTTCTAAGAGTTATTAATAATTAGACTTGTCCTTCTCTTGATTAGAGTAAGTAATTAACCAACCCTTGAGTTAGGAGAACTTCTTTGGAACATAATTATTATTATTAATTAACCTAAAGGTTAATTATTACCATAGTTAATTAATTAACTAAGTTATTATGTCCAAAGAGGCTCCCATAATGATGCTAAATTACTCTCATCAATTAAGCAAGAGTAGCTCTGAGGGGAGCTAATGAAACTGTCGACGGACGATTGTTCCGGCGATTGTTGAGGAGATTGTGTCATGCAGAGTAATGCAAGTTGGCATTGCATATTCACTACCTCTGCTTGTGCTTTAGCTAATTGTGCTTGAAGCTCATTCACCTGCTTTTGAAGGTGGCAAATCGCTCCGGCGCACCCATAAACCGGATCTCTAATTCTTGCACTCGCTTCGTAAACCATACTACTTACGGCGTCGGCTCTTTGAGATTCCGGCAGCTCCTGAAATTTTTAATAGAAAAATTTTGTTTTTAATTAATAATAATAGAATTAATTATTAATTAATTAGTAAAATTAAAATAACGGATAGATAGTGACACGACGGGTTATAGATTTTTGAAAACATAGAATTCAACATGACCAAACATTGTCTTGAGAGACAGGGAATGTAGCTATTTATTATTTTTGGCTCTTTGTTCATTTTTCAAACTTTAGGGGCTATTTTGACATTTTGCACAATTCGGTGCTTTTCCACCATTTTAGTTGCAGACTTTCAAAATTTGAAGCGATGGAGCAGACTTTTAGCACCGAACTTCCAAACTACTATAACTAACTGTTCCGAAATTTAATGTGAAATGACGATACTATCCTACGAGAAAAGTTACTGTGCCGTACAGTAACAGTAAAAGGACTGCCTCTGCCGGTGATGAATCAGTGTAGTTAAGCTATTAAGGTAGGTACCTGTAAGAACTTAATGATGTTGCTAGCTCCAAACACGCGATGAGCAATGGTGAACTTCGCCGGTTCAGTAGGCGGAAAGTACGGTGCCAAGACACATTTATCGGCGCATCTTCGCCGGAGAATCTTACAAGCTGCGCAAGGACTCATAACAACCGGAGGAACAGGCGGTGGAGTAGTAAAGTTGGAAATTGGAGGAGGTGAAGATGGAGAGGAAGGAGAAGATGAATTGGTGCCGGCGGCGGAGAGGGAGGTGTTAGAAGCGGCTGCTTCACTATACTCCATTTTAATAAAATTTGATTTTTTTTTTGGGACTAGAGAGAGGGGGGGCGATGGTTGGGGGATTTAGAAGAGAAGAATATATAGAGAGAGAGATAGACTTTGGATGATGTCATGAAGCAGATATTATGACGTCATCGTTGAATTATAACCTTTTTTGAACTGCTTACGTGGCCTCTGCTCTGGCGCGCCTTTTTTTCTCTGTTTCTATTTTTCTTTCTCTTCAGTTTGTTAGGTTTATTTGTTTTTTTCACTTGGTATGAAAGGTCTGGTATGAGTTCTAAAGCCGAAGGAGAAAATTTTGATTTTAGAGGGGCTTATGTAATTACATATCTGGGGAATTAGCTTCTAACTTCAATTATCTATTTTAACTTTTTGTATAATTATTCAGCTTATAAATTATAATGTCTACTTATTTAAATTTGAGTGACTACAATAACTCAGAGTAGTAAATTTTCAAATTTTAATTCAAGAGTATAATATTGTTTTATTTTTATTTCATAGTATATCCTTATACATACCGTATTCCTAGATTTTATATTTTTTAAAAAAGATTTTTTTTTTTTTTCTGTTCTCTCTAACAGTTTCTCTTATTACAAATAAATTTTTGAACTGCCGCCGGTTATTATCTTTTCTAGAGGTGTGATTTTTACTCTTTTTATGAGTGTTTTTTATTTTCTATTTATGAAAGTTTATTTTTCTCCATTTATAGGAACTTATTATTCTATTTTGAGAAGAAAATTTTATTTATCTGAAAAAAAAAAAAAAAAAAAAAAGCAAGATTGATTTTTAGATGATTTTGATTTTAAATATCATCATATTAGATTTGTTGAAAGATTCAAGCGTTGAATGACTCAAGATTGTCCCAAGAAAAGACCAAGCAGTTAAACCCACATAGTAGAGCAAATTTTGCATTTTCAAGTTTAATACTACATCTGTTCTAGAAATTTTGAGACTTTAGAACAAAATACAATTCTTAAATAAGTGAGATTTTTGGTATTTTTTGTTGAATTAGAACGATTATATCATTTATCTTGTAATGCATGTAATTTATTTTTACTGCATGTAGAGTCCACTTTTATATTAAATGGATGTGATTGTTACTTTTTAGGGTAGAATGGAAAGAAAATTATAGGAAAAAATGAGAGTGAACGGTAAAAGTTTCAATAATTTAATAACAGAAGAAATATCAAATTTTATTTTGTATGGATTACATCTCAATTTTTGTAATTTTTTTTGATTAATGAAAATTTTTATTTCTCATAAAAAAAATATTTGATATCAAAAATAGCTTTATTATCTCTCTTGTTTAGATATTAATCAAATTTTGTTATAGAAAAGCATGTGATTGTACTTGCCAAAAATACTTTTCCAGATA
>CATIWJ010071907.1:0-14862 GCA_949640765.1 Croton laevigatus | reverse complement strand
AAGACGGCAAAAATCTTCAGAAATTTAAAGACTTACTTTAGTTCAGTTATGTTTGTACTGCTGATTTTCATGGCCATGTCCATGATTGAAGTTAAAGCACAACAAAGGCGTCTTCCTAATAGTGAAGGTAAATCAATTAATGGGTTTTCTCTCTAATCCCGAAAGTGCAGAAAGTGATGAGCTTGAAGAGCAACAATGGTGGAATACGGATGTGGATCTGATTCTGGCCTTTGAAATGAAAAAGAAGACATGACAAAAGGAACGAAGGAGAACGAAAGCTGGTTTGTATTTAATGGCTGGGACAAAGAAGGCAGATGGGTGGTGAATTGGTTCCAGTTGGTGGGTGGAGAAGATGGGTGCGATGGGTCTGCCTCCACCATCTTTAACGGTTGTCGGCGTGAAGGAGGTATGGCTGTTGAAGACGGTGGCTCCAGTGCAGTAAAACAGAGGAGGGAGGAGAGTTGATGATGGGGAAGAAGAAAGAGTTTGGCATTTATCCATTTAGTCCTTTAATTCTTCAGTTTTGTAAAAGGGCTTAAAAAAATTACATTTTGATCATTGAACCGTTATTTTAATAAAAAAAAATAGACAAAAGGAGAAAAATATTAACGGAAAAATAAAATGAGGACTTTTTGGTCTGAAAAAAAAAGACAGGGAGTTTTTTGTAGGTATGGTCAAAATTTAGGGAGGTTTTTTCTATTTGCCCGCAAAAGTATTGTGAAAGTAATGCGTAAACCGAGGTAAAATTTGTTCATTTTTTTATTTATATTGTCAGTTAAAAAGTTATTTAAAATAATTAAATATCTATTGTTTTTAAAATTTATTGACTTTTTAAATACCTCAAGGCTTTAAATGACTTTAGAAAAATTCTAATTGAATACTAAGTAACCTTTACAGATTTTTTAAAAGTATTTAAAAATCGTAATTGAATACCGAATGATTTTTATAGAATTTATAAAAGTCTTAATATAATGCCACTTTACTTTTAAAGTTAGTAAAAATCATTATTTCTCATGATTAAATACATCCTCTAAAAGTTACAAATTTAGACAATTTTTTTTTTTTTTTTGGATACATTACAAATTTAGACAATGTAAATATAAGTTATTTTTAAGGAAGTGGGACCGGCCTAGTGGCAAAGCAACAAAGATTAGGAGCTGGATAATGAGAGTTCGAGGCGCCCTAGTGACAAAAAAAGCTCCCCTCCTGGGTGTATGAGTGGGTGCATGTGTAAAATACTTATGTTAAAAAAAATTATTTTTAAATTATAAATTGCTTAATACTCAGTTTAATGAATTTGGGTTAATTAAGGCAGTGAATCCTATGTCCCATTGTTAATGGTTTTTTTTTTTTTTTTTCATCCACGGAGCTCTCTAATTAACATGTAAAGAATAAAATGTACCGTACCATTAACAATTTCATATTTTAAATTTTAACTTAATATCATACTCCAAAAATTGGGATATAATCTTTTTAACTTACTAGAAAATAGAATGTTAAATAAAATAAAATTTGTAATTGAAACAACATTTTGATTGCTAATGTGATTTGGAATCCTATCCTAGGATAGGAGGCAAATGTAAAGGAATTCAATTCTTATGAGAAGGTAACAAGTTATTCCAAACAAGGATCCCTTTCTTTCATTTATCAATCAATCAAACAAACCAAATCCACTATATGTTGCTTTCCATATTTCTCAATTTCATTTTGCAATTCAATACCACAAAATGGGAATGGCCGCTAGTTTGATGGCAAAACAAGGTTTGTTCGTGACAATTTTTTCCATTTTCACTTAAAAATGAACTTTAATTGTTTCTTAAATTTGATTGTTTATAGGGTTATCTTCAACCCAGATGTTAGGTTTTGTTCTGGGGACAATCTACAAGCAATTCATGGAGAAGGATATTAAGAATGCTGAAGAATTCCACATTGCTATACTTGACATCTTCAAGTAATTTCTTCGTCTGTTTTGTTAGTCATGTACATACACATAAGGGATTATCTTTTTAATTACTGTTCAATTGTTTACAGCGCATTCAATTCAGCATTGCCTGGTAAACACTATGATGCACCCCAAAAAAAAGATGTACAGGTCAGTATAGTATATATATATTTAAATTACATTATATTAGTAACTATGATGTGGGTAATATTCTTACCTTCACTGCTCAATCTTCCTTTCTTTCCCCAAAACACTACAATCACAATTAGGGTTCTTCATTTTTTCAGCTGGAATATGATTGAGTTTAATAGAGAGTCAGTTTCAACTAAAATCAACTTGTTGCATTCCACCAAATCATATACATGTCAGCATTAATTAATTTGTAACAAACACAATCAATTCCTTAAAAAAATTAACACAGTTAATGACTGGTAATGTTTGTGCTAACCATGTAACAAACTTTTAGTTTTGTTTTAATTACATCCAGAAATTAAGGTGAATTTATTACAACTCGAAAAGTTGAGGGTACAAATGTGTTTTTAGGCCAAACGGTAATGTTTGTTGGGGCGAGTAGCCCCATTTGTTTTAATTTTTTTTTATTTTTTTAATTCAAATGTTTAATTGTTTGTAATCGGTCCTGAGATTGATTTCAGTAAGTTGCAATTTGCAGAATTCGACTTTGTATGATAAATAATTAAACATAAATTAATTAGAGCCATTGAGTTTTGCAGTCACATAAAATTTATAATACATAGTTGAAATCTGTAAACTGCAATCAACTGTAATTGATCTTGGGTCCGACTACAGACAATTAAACATTTGATTTGAAAATTAAAAAAAAAATTAAGATAAGAGTGCCAAATCATAGGGCTCCATATTGGAGAGTGAGTGAGAAATTTGAATTGAAAGTAGTAATTGATTTTTAATTGTCACTAGCCTGTTAATATCTGAAAATAAATTTATATATAAGAAAATGTTTAATGCAGAAATGTTTTGATGATTGGAAAAACGCCCCAGAGAGTCAAAGAAAAGGGGTGTTTCTTGAGTTTATGACAAAGCGCTTACACCCAAGCAGTTTAGATGACTCTGCCATGATAACTGGAGTAGTAACACCGCCGGCAGCCATGGCTGCCAAGAAAGCGGCGGAGAATTTGCCCCACTTAAAGTTAATAAAGTACGTGCCAGATGTTGTCTTTGTGCCAACAGCAACTGTAATTGCTCTTATCTCTGCTAAGCTTACTAGAAGAATGTTCCTTGGAAATTTGTCATCTTCTTAAGTTCTAAGGGAAATTCATCATTTTAAAATGTTTGCCATCTTCTTAATTCTAAGGGAAATTAATAAATTCATCATTTTAAAATGTTTCAATTCGACATTTATTTTTCTTTTTCTCGGAACCGTGTGTCTCTGCTTGTAGTTACTTAATTATGAATAACAAAGAAAATTAATATATAATAATCTTCAGAATTAGTGAAATATATTATTACAATGAATTAAAAATACAACAGATTGAAAAAGAAAAAGCAAGAGCAAGCATGAAATTAAAACAAAAAAGAAAGTCAAGGGCACTTAGATTGACCCTTTGAATTCTTCTTGTCTCTATAGCAAGGGCATTCTGATTTGTTTCCATAAGTTCCAGAAGGCACACACTTGCATTGTTTGCAGCATATTCCACAATACTTCAAGCACCTATCCTTATACCCTGCTTTTCCACACCTTTCTCCACATTTCATATCACAGTAACCTAATCATTTCAACAACAAAAATTAATCCAAAAATCAATAAATGAATGAACCCAAAAAAAAAACATCTTAATTATATATCTTACTTAAAGGTGGTGTAGCAGCAGGGGGTGGTGCAGCAACATAAGGTGGCGGTGCCGTCGCATACGGTGCAGCCATGGCTAATTGAGGTATAGCCAGAGAAAGAATTAAGAATAATGTTGCAAGCAACAGCTTCATTGTAACTAGAGAATTTGATTTAATTGTAAGTAATTGATGTGATGTGAGCTTACTCAGAAGAAGTATTTATATTGGTGGAAATTTGAAGGAAAAGGGTATTTATGTCATTAATATAATGCATAAAACTTCATTACAGTCTGTAAGCATGAAGTTACAGGTACTTATTGGGGTTGGTATTGGTTAGCCAACAGGTTTATGCTTATATAGAGTTGCTTGCAAGAACCTTCCCAAGGATGAAGATAATGCTTCTTTGAGCTTTGACTAAAGTATGTAGTATTTTTTTTTATGTTCTGGTGATGGTTCATATAATTTTAGTACCTACAACCTTACAACTCTATTAGAAATCATATAAATACTATTCTTGTCCATAAACAAGTGCCTTGTCTATTGTGAAAATATTTAATTTGCCTTAATGGCAATAAAAAGTTTTAACTACATTACTTCTTTTTAATCCGAAAGAAATTTGTATTTTGATATATTCTCCCAAATTACATGTTAGACTCAGAATTAGAACTGGCTTTGGTCAAGGGATCGAAGCCCACCAAACCAAGACCTAGCGATCGTATGCCCAAGATCTCGACTAGAAATAAGTAAGGCCCAACACTGCTCAGTACGGACTCGATTCTTAACCCGAAGAGCCATAGGTCACCCCACAGTTCATGACCTATATATCCTACCTGGTCTTTATAAATATGTAGCTTAAACCCATGGAAAACCAATTTTAGTACTAAATGCAACACTACATAGGGCATGCAAAAATTGAACCGACCCGAGTAATCCAACATGCCCAAACCGACTCAAGGTGATCAGGTAGGGTTAGTGGGGTTATTAGTGTCAGTTCGAATTGGAGATTATATGAATTTTGGGTTTCGGGTTTGGTTAAAACGACGAAAACCTGATTAACCCGAAAAAATTTTCGCCTCTTCCTGCAAAGAATTTCGGGGTCCGAAATTTTCGAGTTGTTAAAGTCGGGTCCCAAAAATTAGTTAAGATTGGTTCGAATGATTAAATTTTAGAAATTCATGTTCGGTTCGGGTTGAACCTGATCCCGACAACCCGACCATTGCACAGCCCAAACATTGCATGTATTTACTATATAGTAGGGTTGACTTTGAAACAGCGTGTTGGAGTCAGTGTTAGTGTGGAAAAAATGGCATACTTAAACCATAATTAATCAGCCACTTGACAACTGATATACATAGTATGCGAGCTGTAGTGGTTTGGTTTGGTTTCTCCAATGTAATGTGAGCAATTAGCAATTGTTTAATTCGATTACTGGCTCAACTTGAAACAAAGATAACATAAAAAGCAAGTCTGTCACTTCTCTTGCAGAGATAGAAAATCTTTAGAAAATCTTAATTAGGTTAGGTTAGTGCACTATTACATTTACAGGCTGTGGCTTCCCCACAACTTGCACTTTTTTAAATTTTGTTTTGGAGAGAATAAATTTGGTTAATTACAATTAATAATTAATAAAATAATTATAAATTATATAAAAACTACAATAAACTTTAATTTAAACTATAATTTCATATTATACTCGAGTGTAACCTTTTTTTTTTTTAAATTAAATAGTCGAGTAGATTTTTAAACTAGTTTTTCTTAATTTGTAGATTATTTATCATCATCCACTTTTAAATTAATTATGGAAAAAAATGATTTTAAGAAAGAATTCATAAAATAGTATAAAATGAATCGAATTGAAAGTACTTGTATATGCATTAATCCAATTCTATTTTATATATTGTACAGATTTTGTATTTTATAATTCGGTTAGAGAGTAACAAAGACACATGTTAAATTTATTAGATATTGTACAGATTTTGTATCTATTTTATACATTTTTTTTACAATTCTATAGATATACCAAAATCAATCATTCTTTTGATGAGGTTACAAGCCTGAAAGTCTATATATAACCTATAAAAAAAATAAATACAAATTATGTTAAGCCAATATATAAAACAAGTACAAAATAAGTACAAAACAAGATAAATAATTTTTAAAAAAAAGCCTCAAATTGAAATGAAAGAAAAAAAAAAAAAGTTACTAATTCTAGTTAAAAATTCAATTAAAACCCACCCATGAGTGATTTAAACCAACGTACAAAATAGGTACAAAAATAGAACAAAATATGATCAAAACAGGTTAAAAAAGATTCAATACATATACAAATCAAAACAAAAAATGTACAATTGTTTTACTATTTTTGTACAACTATTGTACATTCTTTGTATGACTATTATATAGATTTTGTATAGTCAATGCATTTGCAATTTCTGCACTAAATTTATAGAAGATATAAGATTAAGCTACTGCTCTAAGGGACATGAATCAGAACATATATGAAATAGAAACTAACAACTTAATCTAATATAATTACTTTGCACCATTACTTTTATGATAAAATAAGTAATGGTACACGCATTTTACATGATAAGTGGCCGGATGGTTGAGTTTGAAACAGGTCAGGTAAATAAGTCAAAACGATTTAAAATTTCATTTCCATTTTATAAGGCTTTATGGTGATAGGATGATGGATTTGAAGGCATATTTGGAATCCTCAATGTGAAAGCTTTTATTTGGTATGCTCACTTGAACGTTTTATCGCCGGAATTGGAAGTTCATTTTTAGGTTGGAAAATTACTCGATTGATCCATCTGCTATTGTTGGAGTTGGAGCTTGAGGAAGGAGTGTGAGGGTCCATTTCGGTAATTTTCTAGGAACCATTTTGGTAATTTTTCTTAAGGGTAACGTGGCAGGACATAAGAGGTCTTTTTTTCATAGTTCAAAAGCACAATAGGTCAAACGCAAACAATAAAATACCATTAAGGAAGATGATTGATTCGAACGCTAAGGTGCAAGCACCCTCGAATTTGTTGGTAATGAGATCGCTCCGTCTGCATTTAATTTGTTGACAAAACTCTCATATTTTCATTAATAACAATTGACATTTTGACCAAAATTTTGGCACCATCAAAACTTACTCTTCTATTTTTTCCTCAAGTGTTTTTAATATTTGACAAGGGGAAGGAAAGTTTTTTTTAAATTAATTTAAAAAACCAAATCTCAATAATTGGTATCACTCTTGCTTCAAATGCCTTTTCTTGCTAAAATTTTCAAATTAGTATCAAATGTTTTTACTCTTTATTTGCCTTTTAAATTGTTTGATTTTCCTAAAGGCCCGAAGTAAGGAGAGCTAAGAAAAAGAGGGCTCAATCTCAATTAATTGAATCTTGCATATTTTGAATTTTGATTGCAACGAGTTGTTGGTGGCACCACAACACTTTCAACTAACGATCAAATTTCATCTAACGGATAGATTTTTCAAAGTTGAGCATTGACATACAATTAATTATTGCCTCAGGCCTAGTTGTAGCGCTCGATGATACAGAAATGTCAAGTTGTACAATATTAAGTGTTACAGAAAAATTACTAGCTTCAAATCTAAAGAAATTTTTACATTTGATTATAAACAACTTAAATACACAAGACCAGTGATACCAAACATACAAAATCATACATTCAAGCAGCTCAGAATTGTATCAATGGCATGATATCGAGTTACAAGGAAGCACATCTCTGCCAAAGATCAAAACTGGAGGGCTGACATGTACTCTAAATTCTTCCCATTAACTACCAAAACAAAAAGTCACAATGTCAATCCAGGTTGATGTTGTTAATGTATTATACTAACGAAGAAAATCTAAATAAAAAGATACCAATATTAACCTCCCAGACTAGAGGAAGCGTGGATATGTTGCTGACCATAAGAATGTTCTTTAGCAGAGTGACTGGAACTGAGTAAATTGACCTGCAAAAGACCCTTGTTAGTTACAGTTCATGCTAGTAACTTTTATTAGCTAATGACACAAAGATGGCAAGCAAGAATCTGGCTAGAAAGTTACCTTGACGATCTCACATTTGGATCTTGGTAGCCTTGAGGCAGCAAGGACACTCATGTGAAACGGCTGTTTCCAAGAACACAATAAAAAATGTTCTCACAATTATGTTTTGGTGTTGTAGTTGGTAATTGCAATCAAAACTATTATAAACTAACGGAAGGGGACGAATCTGAAATGGAAGTACAGAAACGTGATCTCTGAATAACCGTAATAAGTGAAGAAAAGTTTACATATTTTCTTGTTGCATAAGAACTTACCCTATAAGGATCACTCCTTAAGGACTGCACAAACAGAGAGCTTCCAGAGTCATCATCCTGCAAATGAATAGCACCGTATCTCTTAAACATCTCACAGACAAATGTAAACAGCAGAAGCAGATGTGTAAAACAGAAATAAATTAAAGGGCATACCTCCAAGTAAACATCCCTGAGTCGCCTTCCAGTCTGAGCACAGCAGACACGGACAACATTTTCATCACAGCTACCACTTATGATGTAATCGCTTCCATTCATGTAATAGGAACGAGTGTAATTATGAGAACTTCCGGTTGAAGAAATCTCGAAGTTCATATGAACCCTCCCATCCACCGCTAAAAGTTGCTTGACCTAAAAATTAACAGTTGGATATGATCTTCAACTCAGTTGTGAAAGAATCAAGTTCATTATTGGTATGTAAAATTTTCTTTTTCTCACCCAATCCAATAAGGTTTATCCTTGCCTATATACGTATATGATGTAAGGTAAAATACCTCATTGTCAATGGCTGAAACAAGCAGATATTTGTCATCAGGAGAAAAGCAGACCATCACATTTCCTCTTGAACTTGAAGCTGTATAGCAAGGTCTCTCTGGGTTTTGTCTCAAATCCCAAAGCTTAACATCTTTGTCAAAAGATGAAGTAGCAAACAGGAAGGGAGAACAGTGAGCAAATTTAGCAACATTAATGGGTTCTCGATGCATATTAGTAAACAACTGTATGCGTCTTCTACTATTGATGTCATATAGAGCAACATCCTTTGAGTATCCACTGGCAAGAAACTGACTGTCAGTGGAATTGACATGAACAGAAGTCAACGGCTCAAAATCATCAAAACTGACCACTCCTGTTGTGTAGTTTACAACTTTGGCTTTTGGTGGCATATGATTTACGTCAAACAGCTTCAAGGAACCATTATCAGCGCCAGCAAGCAGCTGTTCAACACATATAAAAAGATTTCAGCAACAACTGAATTTATATGAGATGACCCTGCAATTTTATAGCATTTAAAACATACTTGCAAAGATAACTCCTAAGCATAAATTACCATCATATTTATATGATTAGAGAACCATTAAGTGTAAGCATGCAATTGGCTAATTTCGAAGATCCAAAGAACAAGTGTAACCTATTTCAAGGTTGAATTTTTCGTGAAAACATACTAAACATTTTTGTCAGAAATATTAGCTTGGAATTTCAGGTTTGATCTCTACTTGGGAAAATCATCAAGATAAACTAGCTACAAAAATCCACAGCCAATAACATTCTATTGTTGAACCATATTTAATGTATGGCACCAAATAAAAGTGCCTTAGTAACAGATTAAGGAAAAAGGTCCAAAGTGAATGGCATACCTTAGATGGATACAGCTTTAGCCAACAGAGACCTAAAATACTGTTCATCGCTCCAGTGGAAGGAACATAACCAACAGTATTCCCATTTTCATTATTTATGACAACTACTTCACCATCCAGAGTTCCAAAAACCATAAGACTAGAATCAGATGGATGATATTCGAACTGCCTAGGGCGAAGACGCTTACTTCCATCTTTATGCAGATGGCTAAAGCTAGACAAAGGGCTCAAGAGAGGCCATGCAGTAGAACCCAGCTTGGCAGCAGTGAGAGATCTTGGAAAGGAAATTTGACCCTTTCCATAAGGATATTGGTGCTTTCTCTTCAGAAAATTCGGGCAGGCACCACTTGCTCTCATTTCACGTTTCTGCAGGATATTGACAACACTTTCTCTGTGTTGTCGGTTATAGGGTAAGTACTCATAGTATTTTGCAGAGATGATTTTCGCCATTTTCTTATCCATCTTTCCAATGGGAAAATTATCTAAAACCTCCAACTGAGGCAAGGAAGCAACCATGTACTCTCTATAATGTTTCTCAAAGCAGATAGGCGATGGATGGTGTGAGGTATAAATGTTCTTCAACTTAATTGAGTTACTCTTCAAATCCCGCTTGCACCCACTTGCAAGGAACTCGTTTTTGTCTTGAATCTATCATTCGCCAAAAGAAACCTGTTAGACAGACTGAAAAATCCATCATCAAACATCAATTTCAAACTTTTCTCCTACTAAGCATGTAAGAAGCTTACCCCATTTTGCAACTTTACTTTTCCATTCGAATCAGGAAGGACACTGGACGATAGTTCAAGCAAATCTATTCTATGAAGGCAGTTTGAAATTTTAGCTTCAGTAGTGAATGAAAAGTCATTAGTTCCTTCATGAACCTCACTAACCATAAATTCATTTGCAGGCGAAAGCAAGTTGTCACGTGACATATCAGCGTGAGAAGAATAAATAGGAGCATCAGCAGCATTGACAGGCAGTGAGACAATGGATGAACCTATATTCATCTGATCTGGACAATGCCTCTCAATTGCAGTATTTGCTTTGTTACCAAATGATGCAGGACATGGTCCAGTGTCCTTACAACACAGGCAATTCTGGAACCGTAATTCTAGCAAAGAAGGAAGTTTTAGTAAGGCAGCAGTGGTTGTCCAGAGATCAACTAGCCTTGTCTCACACATTGACAGACGCATCAGATTTGGCATGGAAGAAAAACAGTCCCTGTGCAAACTAGTGATTGAAGTACAAAAATCCAAATTTAAGGTGTGTAATCGCATAAATCTTCCAGCCATGTTGAGCTTTTGGATGTTAGTAGACGTTAAGCTTAAAATTTCACAAGACAAGCCATGGTGACATATATCCCTGGAGAGAGACCAAAAGAAGAATGCTAATTACTATTTAGATAGAGAATATCCACCTCTCTTTTCATCCTTTTTCAAGCATAGTTAACTGGTCACTATATGATATATTGCTTCCTTAGGAAAAGATGATGCTAGATATGCTTTCCATGAAAAGACAAATTAACCCTGTGAACCCAGAAAGACACTACAAAAAACACTGCTGGCTCTGTAAACAGCTGAACAAATGCACATTTAGACTTAATGAATACAAAGCACCCAGTAACCTTCCTAAGGGTCTTCCCATTCAAATTCCAAAAATATGATATGCTGTGGTCATTTCCAAAAATATGATATGCTGTGGTCATTTCAAGTGATTCCTTCAAATCTTATACTTCCTATCATTGTCATCATCTTTCTTTTTCTATTTTCTATTTTATTATCAAGGAAATGAGTGTAGGAAATATAAAACAGCAGGAAAAACTGGAAAATGACGCATTATGTCTATGGTAAAAATGACAGGGACTATTAGAACAAGGAATACCAAAGAAAAATGCTAATACTAACCATAGTAAGTTCTCCCCCAACGACATTTCCTTAAGATCAACAACTCGGAGTTTTAGATTAATTGCTCGCAACAAGGAAAGAATACAATCTTCTCTTAAATTGCAATGTGATTCACTGAATATTTCAACTGTATCAATATCAGAAGAGTCCACTTCCAGGAATACATCAACCAGAGCAGGAATATCATCATTTTTAAGCTGATCAAGTGAAACCTCAATACTACACTTCTTTTGGAAGAACTTTTGAATTGTAGCCTAAAAGGAAAAAAAGAAAAGAAAACAAAGGTTATAGTTGCCACAAAATAATACCTTCAATGCCACACTGTGTAAAATTAGTAAAACATTGGTGACTCAGCCTACAAGTTAGAGAAGCCAAGCTGATTAAAAACTACAGAGTAGAAAGTCAAGCTTCGATATTACTTCTAGCAAGTTACAGCTACAAATATTTTCAGATAAGGAAATCCACTTCCCATAGGCAAATTAAATAGCTTGCTTGTGTTAGAAGGTGGCATAAAATTGAAAACCAGAAGTATCCCAAATATAAGGTAGTCTGAAAGGTTAGAGGTAGATGAATTGGGAGGAGAGAACAATATCCTGATTGAGAAAATAATTTTGCATATTGACCAATTACATAACGAGAACTGGAAAATTAACAATGAAAGTTTAACTTGAAAAACCTTAGAGAAGCAAGATCGCACAGCAGAATTGGGTGGCACCTCATGCCTCCTGCAAGAATCAAGATACCTAGTACAGAAAAGAACACATTTTGGGAATTAATAAGAATCTAAAGAGAGTAACATTTCAGAGATTAAAACACTAACATCAAAGAAATCAAGCATTCTAACTATCAACCAATTGAACATGTCTACACTACACATAAAAATTTTCTACGTAAGTATTTGAAACCGAAATAGTAATACTCTTCAATTCAACAGACAAATAGCAAAAAAAGGTAACACAACAAGAGCCATATTTTCTTGGTAGGAACTACGCGGGTTCCAAAGCAAACTTAATTGGCTCGAAATAAGGGGGAAAAAAAATTAAACAAGAAGATGTAGTAAATGATTTTGTTCCTTGGTATGTGAAATTAAACATTAATTTAATCATTTAATAGTCAATCAATGCAACTAACTGATGGTAAAATAGTTTAGTTTATGTTCTTTGAATCTCAGAGATTCTTCTTGCTACTTATCAGAGAAAAGGAAGCAAATAAAGGAAAAGTTAGTTTGAGTAAACTAATTAAAGCAAAGATGCAAGATTTGAATCTGAATATAAAATATAAAAATTGGGTATCAAGAAAGGATCTCTCTTTTGCTAATTTCAGTCATTTATGTTAAAAACTAACAAGATTTGCCAACACTTTCTCTAACTACTTCAGCTCTTAAAACAATTTTCTTTACCTCTTCGGCCAATTCCATTCATGAATTCATGACTAGTCAACTCCCAGAATGTCAGAAATCTAAAAATTTCTCTTAAAAAAACGCACCAAACCCATCAATCCTTCTAACTCTTAAATCCATGGCTCAGCCAAATAAAAAAAAAACACAGGGATGAAAGAAAATTCAGTTTAGAGAAGTATATCATACCGAGCTTCTAAGCAGGATATATCGAAGCACATGGTTGATTACTGTAGCTTTGCTGATTCTTCTTGTTCACATTAATGGCGAAAAGGTAGAGTTTCAGACAACAGAATTGTTTGCAAATACCAGAGAAGAGAAGAGATGATGAAGGATGATTATGAGTGAAGTGTCTTTTCATTGTAAAAAACACGTTTCTTTCCAATGGATAAGCACTGCCACAGCTCCATTTTTTTCAACCATTCCATTTTTTTAAATTTTTATTGCCCTCTTTTTTTTAAATTTTTTAGCCAATTATGTTTTAGGGCTCTTTGCTAATTTACTCACGCAATTGTAAAAGTGTTTGAATGGATTTGATACAGATCAAGTTGTTATTAGTATTTTTTTGAATGAATCAAGTTTTTATTTTTAATTTCAATGAATCACAATTACTTTTATTCAATTTGGAATCAAACATATTAATCGTCTTCCATAAGAAACAATTATAGTAGTAATTAAATTTGTTAACTAATTTAATTAATTCAAAATACGTATCTGATTCTAATAAGATTTTAACTGCTCCAAGATTAGGTATTTGAAATTAAAATTCAGAAAAGAACTTTTCACTCTTCAAAGATTGAAAAAAAAAAAAGTTACTTTTCAAAATTATTTTTCTATGTGTAAAACAAATTGTAAACTTAGGACGTATTCGGTAGATTTAGCCGTTTGATTACTGTTTAGCAGTTAGCTATTTGTAACGGCTGTTTATGAAACTAAAAACTAAACACTAAAAACTAAATATTAACTTTAACAAAACGCTATATAAACATATAAAGATTATCTTAAAAATTATTTTATCGAATATTCAAAAAATAACTTTTTACCCTTTAATCTCTAAAATCTACTGCAGAACACAATATTAATTTAATACATGTGGAAAACTGAGTTAGGGACAAAATAATTTTTGTTGGGTCTTACACACGGTTTGTGGTTTTGTTTTCTGTCTTGACCTTTCAATTTAAAAATGACAACTTGCGATATTTCCTATGCTAAATTTTGTAAAATGTCTTTATTTTTTGAAGACGTACACTGTGTCCCCACTTGAAGAAAAATATCAAGGAAAGGCTACTTAATACTATATAATATTATTTTCTTCTTAAAAAGAAATATATAATATGACGTATTTTTTAACAAAAATTTTTTTAAAACAAACAAAAAAATATAAATATATTCCCTTAATCAGAAAGAACGGAGGAAAATGAAATACAAACAAATACTACCTCTGTTTTTTTAAAATTGAGATTTCATATTATTCATCTTTTTTTTTATATAATTTTTTTATAATTCTACCCTAATAATTCATATCCATTTAATTTAAAGAGTGAATCCCACATATTTTTCACCACTAACTCACATCAAATCAATATAAAAAGTGAACTCCACATACACTAAAATTCAAATCTCCTCCACTAAAAGACAAGACCCAAAATTGTCCAAATACACACAAATATATAATTTTAGTTGTATAAATGAAAGTAGCGCTTATATAAAAAATATTTAATATATGTTACAATAATAAAAAATTAACAAAAAAAATTTAAAATTATAGTTAGCTGTATAGTTAATAATCAAAAAATTAACAAGAATAATAAAAAAAAAGGATAAAACGAGAAAATAAAATAAATAAAAAATTTAAATATATATATATTCCTAAAAAAATATAAATATATAATAAACAATTGTTAACTAATTGTACACAATTTTTTTTAAAAAAAAGAAGTAATTATAAATAATTGAAAACAAAAATAAACATAGAAAAGAAAAATGATCTGTTTTATAATTATTTTTTATTTTATAATTATTTTTCATTTACATAAGTTGATTTATTATATAATTATTTTTCTAAATGTGTGGTCATTAAAAATTTTTCATGTATGGTTTTATAAAATCTCATAAGATTTTGGTTCAAAGTCCCAATAGAGGACACA
>CATIWJ010071906.1:0-13347 GCA_949640765.1 Croton laevigatus | reverse complement strand
AATGATTAGATAAAAAAATGTATTTTTTATTGTTGAATGTAATGACTAGATGGATAATGATATTTTAGGGTTAAAATGGAATAAAAGTGGATTCTTGTTACTAAGCTTGAAGAAAGGAATATTACCTATATAAAGGAAAAGGAGGGAGTAATTTTTTAGAATGAGTATTTTTTATATTTATAATTTCATTGATTTAGTTTACTAATTTCAACTCTGAAAATAAAAAATAAATCAAATCGGTTGTGACAATTTTTAGAAAATTTCAATCAAAATTTAAAATGTATTTGAGTTAAATATGTGGTATACAATAAGAAACATAATAATTAATAAAGGCATACAGATACAGTTGAGGGCCAACAGTATGAAACTTCATTCGAAAGACATTTTCTTTTTGTGTGTTGCAGATAAACATAAATAAGTCGCAATCTCCTTTTTAATTACAACTGTCATGTAGTGGTAATAGTTGCCAAAATTGATTAACGTTTATAACACGTTTATTATGGCTTTACATAATTTTCAAGCTTCTTTTTATAAGTTTGCTAATACTAACAACTTTTGCCCGCAGTTTAGTCAAATTATTATTACTTTCTGCATAACTTATGTTCTTAGGAGATAAGCTCCTGTGACCATAAGGGAAAATTTGTATCATCTAAATATGATTCCAGAGATGGGAAAGGGGTATCTTCATTTGAGGTTTGAACAATGATTTGTGGTTCATGTGAAGCAGTGGATATTTTTTCTGCCATGGTTACAGTTGGCTAAAAAAAATGAAGAAGAGAAAAAATAAAAAATGGAAAAAATAAGGTTTAACTTTCAATGCAAAATAGCATGCTCTGAAATCATATAGAAGAGAACACGAGGAATATTGAACTTTTTCAATTCATTGATATTGTTCTAATTAGAGTACACAAAATATATAGGGATTAACATACAGTTGTAATAGGGAGGAGGGGGTGGCATGGTGGTAGCGCATTGGAGAAGTGGCCCAAGAGAAGTATGTTCGAAGCTCGTAGAAAGAAGCTCCCCTCTCCTTTGGATGCGTGGATTATGTGTGCGCGTGTATACCTATGTCAAAAAAAAAAAAAAACATACAATTGTAATATTACTTACTTCCTATTACATAGTCCTATAATTACTACATTACCACCTAATTTCTTCCTATATATATATATACACACACAATATTTACTTTCTAAATTAAAGGGATATTATCCTTAGCTCACGCCAACAAGAAATATAATAATAAATAATTAAAACTTTTTATTTGAGTTTAATATTCAGATATGTGCACAAAAAATTAATTTTCAGAACAAAATATTGATACTTTGAAAAATTGATTGTCTACAATAACGTTTACGAATAATGTTTTTTTGAAAAATTTGCAAAACTTGTGAAGATTGAAAATTAGAAAAAGATTGAAATAACCAGCTATTAATGGATAAATATACCGTACTAACAGACTCCATATATATATCTAAGGTTTTCAACCAAAAAAGATTAATAATCCATTTGAAATCATGAAATGATAAAATTAAATAAAAATTCATAAACATAACAATATTAAAAAAATTCCATAAAAGAAATGAAAAAATACTCATTGTATGGAGACGAAAATCACTATAAATACCAATTTCTGTTCCAACCAGAAGAAAAGCATAATAAAAACAAATGTTAATTTAAAAAATCAACTGTGACTTAAATAAAAAAATTTGAGAAGAAACTTCGAAAGAGAGAAAGAGAGAGACAACTATTTTTTTTTTTTGAAAATTAGTTACATTATTTAGAAAAAAAAAAAATTATTAATTTGTTCTTATATTATAAATTTACATAATTGATGATGTGTCCCTTATACTTTTCAAATTGCATAATAATGTCCTCGTATTTTTTTTTTTTTAATGTTTTTATCACTCCACCTATTTTTTAGGTGTTCATCTTAGTCAACGAGTAACATTATGATTTAATGAAAGATGTACTAGTTTTATTCCAAAAGTACTCTTCAATAAAAGATTCTTTTATTAATTTAAGATTAAAGAATCTTGATTTAAACAAAAACAAATTTTCTTATTTATTTTTTTTACATGGATATACACGCACGCACAAAATTTACGCACCCAAAAGGAAAGAAGGCTTCAATTTTGTTGATACCAAGCAGTTTTGAACCTGTGTCTCTTAGGTCTTATCCCTAATGCTTCTCCATCTGGCCTCCCTGTCACCCCCAATTTCCAAGTTCTTATACTCTTACTAACCTCCGATAAAATTATCTTTTTTATTTTTCTAATTAAACATAATTTGAAATAAATTCAAAGAAAAATAAAAGTTAAACTTGGCCCAATTTGGTCTCAAATAGCCAGAGCTTGTTGAATAGGAGCTGGAACATTCAACTACAGCATATATGTATAGGGAGGATAATTCGGTTGCAGATGGATTAGCAAATTTGGCTTTTTTTAGTGGTGGTTTTCCAATTGGTGGCATCTCCTCCTTTGTGTTTATTTACTACAGCTTTTAGATGTTGACGAGTTTGAGGCTGTCTGGCTTAGAATTTTATCTTAGGGCTCTATTCCTCCGGGGAAAGGAAAATAAAATTTAAAGAGAAAATTACAATTTTATTCTTAAGTTTCTATTTTTAGAAATCTAGCATTTTTTTTTTGCATTTTAATAAAACTATAAAAAAAGTCTTTCGTCTATTTTTCTGTCAAAGGTAACGATAGAATGATCAAAATATAATTTTATAAGTCCTTTTAAAAAAACTCAAAAAATAAAAGATTGCTTGTAAATTTTTTCATTTTCTTTATTTTCTTCACCAAGAATAAAAATTTGAGAGTATATTTTAAAAAATAAAAAAATTTAAAAATATATTTATTAAAATATTAAGGACCTAAAAGATAATTTCCCAAAATTAAATGAAATGAAATTGAGATTGGTGGAGTAATTAAGTAGAATTGAAGGAATAAGTGATTAGAGACCAAATCAAACATGAAGGCAAGAAGAGTCAGAAAGTGATGTGTCGGTCCTAGTAAGCAGTGCTGCTTCTTTTAATTAAACGTGTTGGACCTATATTTATTTATAATCAGATTCTTTGTCAAATTAATTAAAACTAGCTCTCTTATCTTTAATTATTTACTAAGTAATTGGGTCCAGCAGAGTTGATAAATAATATATCATCGCGTTTAAACAGACAGAGTTTGAATCCCCTCTCTACACCGGATACTTGAGTATCTATGTTTAAAAAAAAAAAAAAATTTATTTACTATAATTTTGTCTAATTATGCTCACAAATCCATATCCATTTCTCTCTCTCTCTCTCACACGGCTACACTTGTTTTCCTGATATTTTTGTGCTCTCCAGCTGCATTTTGTTGTTTTCTAACTCGATTAACATCTGCCCCGTTTTTTTATAATATCCTTAATGTAGATTTAAATATAGAAAATATTGCAGCAAAGCCTATCCAACTTATTCATTCTATCAATTTTGTTTTAACATTAAAGATATGTTTGATTATTTTTGTCCATTTTCCGGAGAGATTTACTTACCAAAAAGTAGATTTTAGAAGAAACATTAGAAAAAAAAAATACAGGGAAATTATTATGCAATTTGTATAAGGGACACATCATTAATTATGTAAAATATAATATAGGAACAAAATAATGTTTTTTTTCTTCTAAATAATCTAACTAATTTAAAAAAAAAGGTAATACCTAGTCATTTCTCTTTCTCTTCTTTGAAATTTTTTGTAAAATTTTTTTCGTCGTCATCGACAATAATTTTTTAAAAATTTTGTTAGAGTTTTCTCTACAAATTGAAATCTCAAGTGTCACCAAAATTGATTTTTAAGTTTTTGAAAATATTTTTCTCAATCACAAATACTCCTAAATATCCTCCGTTATATCCTCAACAACGCCCTCAAGTAAATTTACACTTCTATACTCAGTATCACGCATAAGCAACAAGTACCAATATTATTTTAGTCCTATCATAATGTTATAAAGTGTAAACCATTTAGTATAGTTTACAAAATATACATTAACTTCCAATTAATTTTAGTGTACATGCCATTTGCTAAAACCATATTAGGAATCTTACTTGAAAATCTGCTGTCGAACTGCAGACGCTGCTGGAACTATCTTTTACTGTTTACTACCTGCGAGTTAGATATGTAACTCGCTGAACAACTACTTGTCCAATTCGTACTTTATTCATTGCAAAATAAAATAAAATAGAAAAGAATAGAAAATAAAGCATTTATCATGAAAATCATAATTTGAAAAGTAAATTAGAAAATGCATCTCTCTTCAATTCATCAATTTTTCTGTACTCATGGTTTCGCATTGGCAAATAACCTGAAGTTCGACTAATCACTTCAGTCCACACTCATCACACCAATGAAAGCCTAAAAGTGTGGTTAAGTCCGACTGAGGCCTGATGTTGGCCTTATATAAGCAGTGAAGCCTCAATATTCTAGCGTTTAATAGTAGTAATATTTGGGTCTCTTAAATTTCGGAGCCAAGAGGCCCTTAGATTTTTGGGATCCAACAGGCTGGTAGGGTTAGGAGGTCGAGGTCAGTTAAGCGACCTTTCTCCTCGTATAAATAAGAGCGACCTTTCCTATAACTAGGTGAAGAGTGACTTTACCATAGGTCCAGGAGAAATTGACCTCCCCCTCTGATCGAGTGTGAGGTTAACCACTTCCTTTAAAGGGTCCCTAAACATGGAGAAGGCTTACACCTACCCCAAGAAGTAGTGAAGTGATTGCAACCAGGGGTAGGGGAGGATGAAAATGGAACCTATGGGCTTATGGTTTTGGTCATCTTAGGTACCCATCTTCTCCTTTACTCCACTAATGGTTAAATGAACGAGCTGAAGGTCAATAGATACCCTTGTCTACGCTTATTGTATCATTAAAAGTGTAGAAGTGATCAGGTCTGCTAGTGCTAAACGAGGACCTTATACAAAGAGTCTAAGGAGCAAGGTTTCAATATTGCATCCAATAGGACTCAAAGGGCCCTTAAAATACAGGAAGCCTATAAGGCTCTTGATTTTCGGAGTCCAGCAACCTGGCTAAGTGAAGAGGTCGCATGGGCGACCTCCCCTGGCCTATACAATAACAACCTCTCGCTAGCTTAGTCATTGGTGACCCCTCCCCTAGACTTGGTGGTAGTGAACTTACCATTTAAAAGGTCTTAAATATAGAGGTAGAGGTTTACAGATAGAGGTAGAGGTAGAGGTAATGGTAATCTAAGGGCGACCTCTACTTGGTTATATGACCACTATTAAGGAGAATAACTTCTGTCCAATGACTACTTCTGGATAACACCTCTCTTAGGACCTCTTGGTAGGTCACCTTTTAGGGAGTTATTCTACAATACCCTTATATAATGTTAGGTTTAAATGGGTTTGGTAGTGCAGTACATATCTTGGGTGGCTTACCAGAAGCCCTAAATCCATAAAAGTTAGCAAATGGGCCACAAAAGCCTTATTGTAAGATCTCCGTAGATGGTGGATTTGGACACTAGCCTTTATAAAATTAGATTTGGATTTGATTCAAAATGGAAGGCTTAAAGATACAAATTCAATTCCAATTTGAAAAAAGGACCAGTCCGAAATTTACCCTTCGAGGATAAATACCGGATCTCCATTATATTCACTTTACCAATCTTTCTTTGTATATCTTGCAATTTTTTTTGCTTCAAAATCCAACAAAAACTCCCAAATCTCAAATCAAATCTGAAAAATGGCCGCCGGATCTCCTCGTGAGGACAACGTTTACATGGCCAAACTGGCCGAGCAAGCCGAGCGCTACGAGGAAATGGTTCAATTCATGGAGAAAGTCGTCTTTTCCACACCGGAATCTGACGAACTCACCGTCGAGGAGCGTAACCTCCTCTCCGTCGCCTACAAGAACGTCATCGGCGCTCGCCGTGCTTCCTGGAGGATTATTTCCTCCATCGAGCAGAAAGAGGAGACCCGAGGCAATGTTGACCACGTCGCTGCTATCAAGGAGTACAGATCCAAGATTGAAGGCGAGCTATCCGAGATCTGTGGCGGGATCTTGAAGCTTTTGGATGAGAAGCTCGTTCCGGCCGCCGCTACCGGCGATTCCAAGGTGTTTTACCTGAAAATGAAGGGAGATTACCATAGGTATCTCGCCGAGTTCAAGACTGGAAACGAGAGGAAAGAGGCTGCTGAGAACACGCTTAGTGCGTATAAATCTGCACAGGTCTGTTGATTTATATTTTATTTAAAGATTTAATCTTGTTTGACTTGAATTATAGCATGTTAAATTCATTAGATTTACTAATTTAGACTTGTTTGGCTGTGCTAATTTCTGAATTGGATCTGTATATGTCTTGATCTCTCTGTTTTTTAAGTTAAAAATTAAAACTGATCTGATTTTTTACTGTTTATTCTGAGCGGCATGCCGTTTTGATTGCAATTGTTTATTAATGGCTATGGACATGTCTGATCTATTATCTGATTTCGTATCAATAATTCATGTAAAATCTCTATTTGGTGTATATATGATTGGAGGGCTTTTTGCACTTTTTTACCTTCTTGATTTGGTCTATTACTTTATTTCAATTTTGGTATTTAATTTTGTAACTATTATTGTAGGCGTCTTGAAAAGTTAATGCAAAATTCAATATGGTATTGTTTCTTAACTAATAATATAGCTATAGTTATTTCTTCCATTATAGTAATCATGAAATGTTTTTATCCTTCATATGGATATTGTTATTTACAAAGTTTATTGCAGTTTTTGGACAATTTGAAAATGTCAACTTTCTACAAATTTTGTTGTTTCCTTTATTTGTGTATATTTACATGGAAAACATACTGATGAATTTAAAATCAATTTCTTGATGTAAACAAGAACGAAGAGAAATTATTTTGTTAGTGTAAATGGCGATTCTTGTGTCTTTACTGAATGTGATATCTTTCAAACAAGCAAAAACCTTTTTGTCCTCTTACAGGATATTTGTTAATCTTAGGTCTTGGTAATATTTTTAACTTGAGTATTTACATTAATTAATTAATTAAAATTGTCTTTACTGTAATGTCTATTGCAGGATATTGCTAATGCTGAACTGGCTCCAACTCACCCCATCCGTCTAGGATTGGCACTGAACTTCTCCGTGTTTTATTATGAGATCTTGAATTCTCCTGACCGTGCTTGCAATCTTGCCAAACAGGTGAGCTGAGCTTATCAGAAATTCATTCCCAGACACTTCCTGTTTATGTTTCTGGATGTTTTCGCCAGTTACTGAGAATTTTGTTTTCTTTCTTTTCATCCAAATTAGCTATCATGAATAGATTGCCATAAACGTTTGTGTTATCTTCCTTAGGCTTTCGATGAAGCCATCTCAGAGCTCGACACCCTCGGAGAGGATTCATACAAGGACAGCACTTTGATAATGCAACTTCTCCGTGATAATCTCACTTTATGGACTTCTGATATGCAGGTTTTGATTTCTTTCATCTTGTTCCATTTCCATTCTATCATATCTGTATAAATTTTCGTCTGTTTATTGACAACATCTCTCATTTGTTCGTAGGATGATGGAACCGACGAAATCAAAGATGCATCGAAGAAGGACGAAGAGCAAAAGCAATGAAGTCACTTAACTTAGTGAAATATTTAACTTCTCCTCTACATGTTTTTGATGGGAGAGGTAGCTTGGTCCCACTACTCCTACATAAGTTTTATTAGTAGTTGATGCTTGCTTTATTAAGCTAGGAAGTATTCTTACTTCTTAGTTGTTGTTTTTTCCTTTTTTTTTTTTTAATATTTTTTTAAGTTCCAATGAATGTCGCAAATGCTTTAGTTTTAATTGTTTTTGTGACAATAAATGAACTAATGACCAAGATTTTTTTTTCTCCTTTTTTTTTTCTTTTAAGGGTGAGGCTTTGATCATTTGAAGATGTACCAAATGTTTAGATTGATCTTTGTGGTCTGTTAGTTTGATAATATATTATGTTTGTCTTTGAGCCAAGGTGAAATGTTTTACTATTTATGTTTTTATTTTTTCAACCTAAAGACATTCAGATTTCATTACTCAAATTTTGGGGTACAAAAGCTTGAAATAAACAAGCTAAGATCACATTAAGCATAACTATTGTAACAAGACTCAAATCTAAAATAAAAAAGAAACAAGAAAAACACATGAAGATTATTAGATCTGAATATTGAAAACGAATTGATATTCTTGAGATTCTCTGAAGAACAATAGCCCGAGATAAAGGAACCATTCAACCACCAAATATATGTGGTTTTCTCCCATCTACAAGTTTTGAAACACCATATGAAAGATCAGTATATGAAAGAACAGTAGAAGAAGAAATTCAAGAATATCATATTTACAATATCTCTAGAGACAGATCAACCAACTAAAAGTGAAGAGAGGCCATGAACTTTGTAGATTTGCACCAAAATCGGTTTTACACATTCTACCACTACCAAAAGGGACCAAGCCCCATATCAACAAAGCAAAGAAATCTGAAGAAAAAAAGGAAAAAATTAAACAAGAAAAACAAACAACCTAAAAAACTGAAAAAAGGTAAAAAAAAGAGGGCTACAGTTTTGAACTTTGAAAGGAAGAGAGGAGAGAGAAAAGAAGAGAGAGCAAAAGAGAAAGGCTACTATTCATGTTTTACTATTTCTGATTTGGGAATATTCATTATTATCATATTTTTGAGGCCAAGCGTATTCTTGTATACATTGCTTAATTGTTTCAGTTAGGCATGCCAAGATTGTATGGTTTTTAATTTTTTTGAATAAAGGGTTATGGTTGGATAGAGAGATCACGGGAATGTTAGAAAATTGCTTGTGTTTTTCACTTTTGGTCTTTCAAAAGCGCTTAAAAAAAAGTAGCAATTTGCGGGTGGTGTTTGTGATTTTTGTTTTTTGGTTTTTGAAAAACACTTATGAAATCTAAAGGAAAGTGTATGGCAGATGCAGCAAGAACAATGTTACCAACTCGCTCCTACAATTGAGGAAGCTGAGCTTGAAGGTGTGATTTTTGCTGCTGAAATATGCAAAAAAATATGTGTATGGGGAGGATATTTTTGAAGTAGACTGCATCACAGTTGCTGCTGCAGCTAAAAAAAAAAAAATCTTGGGAAAAAGGACTCACCAATTAAAATAATTAGAAAAAAATTCTCAGTTTAAAAAAAAAATTTAAAAATAGTAATTTATAGGAAAAATGGACCCTTGATTAACTTATTTTATAAAATAGAACATTTAGTTAATTTATTTAATAAAAAAGATCTCAAATTAAAAAAAAAAATACATACAACTATTGTATACTTTTTATATAATTGTTGTATTGCTTTTGTACAAAAATAAAAAAAATTTAGACTTATTGTATAATTTTTCCACTACTATTTTATAAGTGTTATACAACAACTAAATTACTGTACATTTGTTGTACAATTATTATACAGATTTTGTATAATTACTGTACAATAACTTCTTTTTTTTTATAAACCGACCGAAAATACTTTTAAAATTGAATTTGACAGCTTTTTCTTTTTAATTCTGCCACATGTTTTTTTTAAAAAAAAATAAAAATGGGGCTGAATTTACATCTTTTCCAAAAGAGGGGTCTCATCTATGGCGAAACTAAAAGTCATTTGTTCCAGATGTATTTGTTCTGCTATGTAAGGTGTGAAGGTAAAAAGCGTGCTCATGAAATAGCTAGATCAACTATGATTCAAGTCGAAGAAGAATTTATCCCAATTAATTTTTTTTTTCTCTTCTGACTGAAGATATTTTCCATTTTCATTCTAACAGAATCTATAAAGGGATATATCAAATAGCTTGAGAAAATCAAGCTTCAAATAAGATCCATCCAATAGTTTGAAGACATCAAGCTTTAAATAAGATCCATATAAGATTAAAATTAAACAACTCCTAAGCCTACACATGATAACAGATAACATAAAATTAACATCTCACTCAAATTTGTTAATTTTGATTTAAATGACAATGTTATGCTTTGTATAATTTAATGAAATATCTGATTTTACCCTGAAAAAAGATCATTCATGAAAAATCATAATTTTGTAATTTTTGTGGAGTTAGAAATTCAATTAAAAATTGAGCTTGGAGAAATGTGTATTAGTTATAGTTTAATTATTTTGTGGAAGTTATATGTACATTTCATCAAAATTCCTCTTCAAGTTTAAGATAGTTAAGACAAATTTTAAGAATTCAATTTTTTAAAATTGAATTAATATTCTTTTGGATTTATGTAAAAATAGGTTGAGGAAGAAAAAAAAAAGAAGGTATTTTTGCAAGTTAGGATTGTTTTAAAACTATTTGTGCGGATATTTGCACACAATTTTCAATAATTCATCCAATTTTGAATATTTTGTAACAATAACTCATTTAAAATATATTTTAGAGTTAATTAAAAATAAAAATTTCTTAGTAAAGACTTAAAAGAAAACTAGTAGTTCAATCAGATTTATCATTAGTTGAACATTATTCACGAAATAACAATCAACAAAATATTTAGGTTGCTCTATTTTCATAATTGGAATCGCCAGCCTTCGTCCTATGCGTTAAATAAATTTTTAAAAAAAAAATATTTAACATCCTTGAATGGTCGAATAAAGCAGATAACTGATCCTAACTCAAGAAAAAAAATAAAGGGAGGAATCCTGACACTAGAAAATTGAAGATAACAAAAAAGACGATTGAGAGTTGAAGACTATGAAGATTGTGGACTACTTTAAGACCTTGTTTGCTGGTGGAGTTTGATCATTGAAATTGGATGGGTTATATGAGTGTGTGATTTTTTTTTTTAACATAAATATTCTACTCTAGGGAGGAGAGGAGATTGATATAGGTCTCGAACCCGAAATCTCAGTCCAATAAATGAGGTGTCTTATCACTAGATTACTCTCTTGGACTTATATATGTATATGATTAATTACAATATTTTTGCCTTTAAAAATACAGTTATACTCATTATATTATTTTATAATTAAATAAATCAATCTGAAATGAATCGACTTTTGGATGGATTTTTTATTTTAAAAAAAAAAATTTAACTTAAAATTGTGGTCAATTTTGTGAAAAGTTTTTGAAAAAGGTTTTAGCAGAATGAAACATAGCCCAAAAAAAGCCCAAAGTGTCAATGAAAAGCCCAAGCCTACGGTTCAACAGAAAACCGACTTGAGAGCAAATAATCGAAGTCGGTTCGCCCGTCTTTATAAACAAAATACTCTTTTTCTTCTTCGAATTTCAGTCTCCCATTCCACAGAGATAGAAATCGGACGATTATCAGATTGAAATCAGGTCAGTTGCTTATTTTATTGTTTCTGCGGCTTTCTTTAGTCTATTTTAATTTTCATTCCCTGTTCTAATTGTACTTTCTGGTTTATTGTTTCAATTTACTTGGTCTCTAGGGTTTTAGATTATCTGTGGAAGGAAGGAACGTACTAGAGTATTTGAATAAATCGTAATAAAGTATGGATCCAGAGATAGCGAAAACTCAAGAAGAGCGGAAGAAAATGGAGCAAGAAATTGCCTCCCTCACTTCCCTAACTTTCGATAAAGACCTGTATGGTGGAACGGACAGTGATGCTTATCTTACTTCGATTCCGGTTAACGATGAGGAGGAAGTAGATGCTGTGGATAATGAATTTGCTCGTAAGCTTAGTTCCATGACTGCCCCGAAATCTCTCCTTAAAGAGATGCCTCGTGGTGCGGATGAAGTGGATGATGGCGGGTTTAGAAAACCATCCAAGATTATTGACCGGGAGGATGATTATAGGCGGAGGAGGTTAAATAGAGTGATTTCGCCAGATAGGCATGATGCTTTTGCTGCTGGAGAGAAGACCCCTGATCCTTCTGTGAGGACTTATGCTGATGTGATGAGGGAGGAGGCGTTGAAGAGGGAGAAGGAAGAGACTTTGAGGGCAATTGCCAAAAAGAAAAAGGAGGAAGAGGAGGCGGCAAAAGAGGGTAGGGAGAGTGCTCCTGCTGTAGCAAAGGAGGCAGCAACTAAAAGAAGGAATAGGTGGGATCAGTCACAGGATAATGGGGATGCTGTAGTTGCTAAAAAGGCAAAGACCGGTTCAGATTGGGATTTGCCTGATGCCACTCCTGGTATTGGAAGATGGGATGCCACCCCTACTCCTGGAAGAATTGGAGATGCAACACCATCAGCTGGTCGGAGGAATAGATGGGATGAGACGCCCACTCCTGGCAGGCCAGGAGATTCAGATGCTACTCCTGCTGGTGGAGTTACGCCGGGGGCGACCCCAGCTGGTGGTTGGGACGGGGGAGTCACTCCAACTCCGAAAAGGCAGAGGTCTCGATGGGATGAGACACCTGCAACTATGGGAAGTGCCACACCTATGGCAGGGGCTACACCTGCAGCTGCTTATACTCCTGGAGTAACTCCTGTTGGTGGGAGTGATTTGGCCACTCCTACGCCGAATGCTATTAATTTGCGGAACCAAATGACTCCTGAACAGTATAATCTGATGAGATGGGAGAGGGATATAGAAGAAAGGAATAGGCCCTTGACTGATGAGGAGTTGGACGCAATGTTTCCTCAGGAAGGGTACAAGATTTTGGAGCCTCCAGCATCCTATGTGCCTATCAGGACACCTGCAAGGAAGTTATTGGCAACCCCCACACCAATGGGAACACCTCTCTATTCTATTCCTGAGGATAATAGGGGACAGCAGTTTGATGTTCCAAAGGAAGCTCCTGGTGGGTTGCCATTTATGAAGCCTGAGGATTATCAATACTTTGGAGCTTTGTTGAAAGAAGATGAAGAGGAGGAGCTGAATCCCGAGGAGCAGAAGGAGAGAAAAATTATGAAGCTCTTGCTGAAAGTTAAGAATGGGACACCTCCTCAGAGGAAGACTGCGCTGAGGCAGTTGACTGATAAGGCGAGAGAGTTTGGTGCTGGGCCTTTGTTTAACCAAATTTTACCATTACTTATGCAGCCAACTTTGGAAGATCAAGAGAGGCATCTTTTGGTTAAGGTAATTGATAGGGTTTTGTACAAGTTGGATGAATTGGTCAGGCCTTATGTTCACAAGATTCTTGTTGTGATTGAACCATTATTGATTGATGAGGACTATTATGCTCGTGTTGAAGGGAGAGAAATCATCTCTAATTTGAGTAAAGCAGCTGGTTTGGCTACTATGATTGCTGCTATGCGTCCTGATATTGACAACATAGATGAGTATGTTAGGAATACAACTGCTAGAGCTTTTAGTGTGGTTGCTTCTGCTTTGGGTATTCCTGCACTGTTACCTTTCTTGAAAGCCGTTTGTCAGAGTAAGAAATCATGGCAAGCTCGCCACACTGGAATCAAGATAGTGCA
>CATIWJ010071887.1:0-10875 GCA_949640765.1 Croton laevigatus | reverse complement strand
GAACCATTTATCGGTCCTCTAATAATAATAACTTATTGTTGGAAGCTTTCGAATAACATATTGTTTAAAAAATAAATTGCATTTTTTCCTGTCCTTTTCTGCATTTAATTTTGTTTTGGTTGATGAGTAATTTTCGTTCTTTATAGATTAATCGAATCTTAATTTTGTTATTTTTTTTTATTATTTAGGAGCACTTTCTGGTATGGGTGGAGTTGGGAAGATGTTTCTGTCTTAATACAAACTAATCAGCGGGATGCTATCGGTAGTATGTGTTTGTTTAGGATTGCTAGAGCGCTTAATGTACAAGAACCATTTTCAAGAATACACACAAAGAAATGGGTTACCATTTCCAAGTTACCATATAGAAAATGAAGGTTACCAACATGCTCCAAAATTTAGGTCGAGTGTTTTGACAAATGAGGAAACTTACATGTCCCAAATAGCTTTTTTACACAAGAAAAAAGCTGAGTAAGATGCTGCCAGGTTTGCTCTTCAGTGCATAAAAGATAATATGAAAGATGAAAGTGGACATTCCATTCTTGACAAGGTTTGTTTGTTTTCTGTTCTTTGTTATTGTAATCTTTCACTATGGTGTTAATTACCTTATTATAGCTTAATTATAGAGTATTATGTTCTGTTTAATTTTCTTGCCTATAATATTTAGATAAATGAAATATTTTTAGGTTCAATTTGGTTTTTGAACTTGATTTTAATGTTTAAAATGTTCTTTTCAAATTTTGAATTTGATCATGATAAATTTGACTTATTTAGCTTCTTTTTCAATATAAATGTGTTTGTGAGAATTTAAGAAATACAGAATGAGATCTTGAACTAAACTGTGAATTTGTCAAGTTTAAGGTAATTTTGAAAGAAAACGGGTTATTTTATTAAATGAAATGTCAATATTATTATGGAAATCTATATGCACTATCTTTGTTTGTATGTTCCTTATAAAAAATTCCTTGTTTGTATGTGAAACAGGATTTGATTCAATTTAGAATATCAAAGTGTGACAGACATAAAAATTGTGTCTCAAAATAAGTTAAAAAAAATTTAAAGATAATTTTTGAATTATACATTATATTATATCCTTTTTCTTTGTTCTATGCGTTTGGATATTTTAGGTAATTTCTCGTTATCGGTTCAAATAGTCAAACCGAATCGATTGTTATTATAAAACAGAGTCCCTATATATTAAATGAAATCCTAAACTGGTAGATACCAATTTCCTTCCAACAAAAATCGATCACTTCTGCTGTGCCACTCTCCATCTGCTCCTAAGCCCTCTTCCCTTATGATCCCATTTTGGTTAGGTTCTGTAAATGGAAGAAATTTTCTCAGAGCGAAGCTTTATTCTTGAAAGCTTCCATTGGAGGTAAATTTTTGCTGAGATTCTTAGAACTAGGTTTTCCTCTATAATTTTTGCACATTTTATCACTAAGATTAAAATGAAGACAAGTGACTAGATTATTATTCTTCGCTACTATGTATTTTGTGTAATTTTTATTTTATTTTATTTTTCAAAGGGTTCAGCTCTTACTCCTATGTCTACGACCATAATAATAATAATAATAATAACTTATTGTTGCAAGCTTTCGAATAACATATTGTTTAAAAAATAAATTGCAATTTTTTCTGTCCATTTCTGCATTTAATTATATTTTGGTTGATGAGTAATTTTTTTTCTTCATAGATTAATCGAATCTTAATTTTGTTATTTTTTTTATTATTTAGGAGCACCTTCTGGAATGAGTGGAGTTGGGAAGATGTTTCTAGCCTGATACAGACTGATCCTCGGGATAGAGTAAGGTATACCTCATTAACATTTAAACATATCAAAACATCAAAATAAAACTTGAGTTAACTTCGGATTAAAAAAAAAAAAGGTTTAAACTCCAATTAAGCTGCGGGAAGATGGGTATTTATTAAGGCATTATTTTAATTTATTCCGTATGTATTTTGCTTGGAGGGAAAAATACAGAAGTATCACCCTTCATTAATATGTGGTGTTTTTTCTTTTCTTTTAATAAAAAATAGGTTTGTTCAGGATTGCCAGAGCACTTAATGTACAAGAACCATCTTCAAGAATACACAAAGAAATGGGTTACCTATTGAATTTTCTAAACCATATTTTCATTTCAATTCAATAAAATTGAGAGAGAGACTTATTTACCCCAATTCTAATAAAATTGCCTTCGGAAAAATGTGGAATATGTTTGTTATTATGGTTTTAAACATAATGACTTGGGATGGTTTATTTGTTGATCCTTGCTTGCACTTATTGTAATGTCTTTTCATTACAAAAACGAACATCATTGTTCTTATTCTAGGTTGAATCTTTTGAGGGTGAAGTGGGAGAAATAGGACTTACTTATACGGTGTTGCTAAGCCCTGAGAAATTTTTTGTTTCAGTCCCAAATTCATTTTTTAGTGGTCAGGTGGTTCCTTTTTCTCCCTTTTCAGTTCTTTGTTGTATGATGACATATCTTTTGGTTAGTTGCATTGATAATCATGAATTATCCTTTCATTTACATACTTTACTATGCTTCTAGTGATGTTGATGGTTGTATATGTGGCACTTTTATAGGTTATTGTGAACAAATCACGTGTGCAGTGATAGGAATTCCACATCAGCTAAACCATTAAACGAGTCACTATCCAAGAAAGGGAATATTGCGCAGCAAGGAAAGGAGGTTCCACATCAGTAAGTTAGTTATGAATAATCACTATATATATATATGTTTGTAACAAACCTGCAGAGGGCATCATTTTATTCTCTTTTGTAATGAGCAGCGTATTTGCATGGGCATAGCCTGGGGGATGATTATTTCAGTCATTGTTATCTTCTTTGTTTTGCCATCAACACTTTTTCATGAATATAACAATATCTTTCCTCCATTTTTATTCATTTTTGTCACATCTTACATTTTTGGTTAACGGACCGTTAACGAAACCATAAAGTAGGGGATTTAATTATAATTGGTAACAAAATAATAAAGCAAAATATTAGAAATTTAAAGGAGCAGATCAAATTGAAAGAGACATTGGATTTTGAGGTCTAAAAGAATATTTGGTCGAATTGGGATTTAATGGTAGGAGAATTAAGAATTCAAGGATTAAAAGATAATTATAAGAGCTAGGGATTAAAAGGAAGAAATGAAGGAAGACCAAGGACTATAAGGGAATTTGAGGTTTAAGAGTTTGTTGGCAGGAAATTGGAATGGGGAAGTTGGGGTGTTGGCTGGACAGGAGTTAAGTGTTGACTCATCAAATTGGTGGCAGTGAAATTTTGTGGAAATGGAGCAATTGTGGTTAACCAAACTTAAAAAATGTAAAATCTCCATTTTCTTATTCTCTCACTTTTCTTGCTTGCAATCGAAGCCCAGTTGGTAGTGAGATTTACTGAAGGTTATGAAATGAATAAGAAATATAGAAGGGATTTAGTGAGGAAAGAAAGGAGGGCTGCTGCGTTTTAGCTCAAGTTAACCGAAGCAAAAGATTTGAAAATTTCCATTTTCCATTTTCGCCAATGAATTTGAAAACCAACACTACAAATCATCTCCTGGGAACTCACTGATCATCTTTAACGTGAGAAATTGGCCGACTCAAATAAATTTCGAATCGGGCGGGTATTTAGCGGGTTTATCCGCGAATTTTTTTATTTAAAAATACATTTTTTAAGAAAAAAAATTTAAAAATTTTTGATGCATTTAAATTATAAAATAAGACTAATTAATTACATAATATATCGAAATATCATAAACTGTAGTTGTATTATGTTCTGTTTAATTTTCTTGCCTATAATATTTAGATAAATGAATTATTTTAGGTTCAATTTGGCTTATGAACGTGATTTTAAAGTTTAAAATGTTCTTTTCAAATTTCTCAAACTTAACTTTAAATTTGATCATGATCAATTTGACTTATTTAGCTTCTTTTTCAATATAAATGTGTTTGTGAGAATTTAAGAAATACAGAATGAGATATTGAACTAAACTCTGTGAATTTGTCAAGTTTAAGATAACTTTGAAAGAAAACGGATTATTTTGGACCATTGCATTAGACCTTAATTATAATTAAATGAAATGTCAATATTATTATGGAAATCTGTATGCACTATCTTCGTTTGTATGTTCCTTGTAAAAAATTCCTTGTTTGTATGTAAAACAAAATACAAAACACTGCAAGACTATTTTGCAAAAAGTATGCTATGAGGATGAATATGAGAACACCAAAGTATAGAACAATCCAACAAGCGGATTTTCATCTATTCATTGCTCTTTGATGGCCAACAAGAAAATTACGTCAAAAATTTTCTCAAGGATTTTTCAAGAAAATGTTATTATACCTTCTAAAAAATTTTATTAGTGTTAAAAAAATTCAATGACAAATAAGGAAATGGGAAATTTTTATTTTTAGAAAGGATAATTTTTCATTTGTAATGTAATACAACCATAATAATGCATCTTAAAGTTATGTTTATTATGGGTTAAACACTTTTCAGCATCTCAATTTATTTGTCGTGAAGCTCAACTTTTAAGTAAACCTTTTTTTTTTTTTTTAATATAAAGGAGATAAGGAATAGAGGAGATCAAGAACAGACCGGGTAAATATCATAGTCAATTAATTAATTTTTCACACAATTTTTTTTTAAAGATAGTTCCTTATAACTAGTGTGAGCGGAATTTTATTTTGGTTTTATTATTTATTATTCACAATAAAATACTTAGACCGCTTCATTTTGATCCATCCTCATGATATTAACTCGGAAAATATATTTATTTATAAGTAAGAACTTTAAAAAAATGTTGTATATAGTTGTGAAAATCAAATTTTAAAGACAATCAGTAAATTTTGATTAAACAAAATGAATTTAACGAATTAAAATTAAATTAATAAATATGTTTAAATATGACAAATCTAATTACCTCCATCGAATTTCAGTTCTTGCTTTAGGGGATTATATCAAAATGGTTAGGTTGACTGTTAAATAAAATTAGCCTGCATATTAAAAATATTTTATTAAAAGGTCGTTTTCTTTTTTTATAATGAAAGCTTTCTTATGTCATTTTTTGGTGTGTTGGAAATTTCTTATTAGTATCATATACGTTTTATAAACTTAAATGGAAATTTAATAGTATAAAATTATTTGGTTTATCAGAAATTTCTTATTGATTTTATATACTTTCATAAATTTGTTGTAAACTGATTGCAAACTAATGCGAAAATGATCATTTTGACAATTATTTTTCATTTTTTTTTTTTTTTGTTCTTATAAGTCATTAGTGACATTTTGGGCTATTAAAATCATATTTGCGGCTATTCTGGAGAATAAATTTTTTTTTTTTTTGGGCATTTAAATGGACCACAACAATTTTTTTAATATTTTCTTTAAATTGGAGATTGAACATAGTAAAATTTATAGAAGTAAAATTGATAGAAGTAGGTGAAAAAATAATGGGTTGATAATAGTCAAATTTATAGAAGTAAAAAAATTATTGGGTTGATAATGAATATCTGACCCAGCCTTAACAAATTTCTTCCTAATTTTAAATGACGGTAAATCTGAAAATTGAAATCCATAGATTTCATATTATTTTTCAAAGACGGAGGAATCTAATTTCTTTGACAGCCAATGCTTATTGAAGGATAAATTTTGTATGTGCCTGGATAAATAGCCATCCTCAAGCTTTTGCCAGTTCCATTCACAGAAGAAATTCTACAACTCATCACCTTATCATTTGAGAACTTCGGAGATCTATATAATTAGGCATAGACCAATTTAAAAAAAAAAGGGCAGCCCGGTGCACGAACCCGAAAGTATAAATATATGCAGACTTATCCTGCATTTATTGTAGGAGACTGATTCCACGGCTCGAACCCTTGAACTTTTGGTTATGTGATGATAACTTTACCGTTGTGCTAAGGCTCCCATTCGCATAGACCAATAAATGACATTAAAAAGTCCACAGACCAATAAATGACATTACAAAGTCCATGTTAGATAACAATTCATTAATAGTAATCAATCTGATGCCCTGAGAAACAAAGAAACCTTTGCTGTGGGAATTTTTGCTTGGCCAAGGGACTTGCTGTGGGATTTATGAAATTTAATATCAAAAGTAATTTTAATAAAGTTCATTGAAAACTATCAAAATGCAGGGATGATGGTCATGGATCTTACATCATGCCAATTTGTTCTGGTTTCTTGGCTAATCAAGAATTCAACATCTGCACATGAAATGGACTTTCTCAAGGACTTTTCAAGATCAATAGTCAGGATTATGTAAAATTGGTATTTCTAACTTTGGAAATAGCTCCTTCCACTATTTTCCCAAGTCACAAGAAACCCTTTTGTAAGTATTAATCAATATCTCAAAACCATCGAAATAATTTAATCCAAAAACACGTAATAATTGAATCCAAAATATTCAAATGCCGCCCATAATCATTCGTTCCAAAACAGCATTTGCAGGGTCAAAATGAGAAAACAGCATTTGACTGTGTCGTTGTACCGTTGGCTGCTGATACTGAATGAGTCTTACATTCCAATTTAAAGGAATAAAATATAAGACATGAGTCTCACTCTAAGGATTTGGCCGCCTTCCCGATACTGCTTCATTTCAGGAATATTGGTTCACTTTGCAGAGACATGAGGATACACCAGAACCACACTACCATTGTAAACAAATTGAATTCTGAAATTGTTTAATAAGTTTCAGTTCTGTAAGCCAACAGTAGAACAGAAAAATGAAACACCCTTCAATTCTGGGCATTAAGTTATTTACATCAATTTTGAACTCAAAAAAATCAAATAAGATGAAGTATTCCATCATTACATCAATCTATTTCATTTCATTTCATCTCTCCCAATATATGAGCTTTGTAAGATCATTGCTTTGTTATCTCAATTTCTCTGCTAGGATTCATTTGAACAAATAAGAAGAGCTTATCATTAAAACTATTCACATAAAGGGGGCTGTGTGGTGCAATAAAATTTCAAAACAAGGACAAGTGTGGGTTGGATTCACAGATTGGTTTTTTTTTTTTTTTTGCCAAGGCATTTATGTCACTTATATTGCCAGATGACATTTATTTTAGCCCAGTTAGAAATCACATCAGCTATCTAATTTATCTCTGTGGTTAGGATAGTTAAGTGAACATGATCTTTTTACTTCATTCAATTTCATCCTTTTAGGTGCAATCAATGTGAAACTTTATTAAATATTGGTTGTAAGTAAAGTCAAAGTTTAAAATTGTGTGTATTTGGTTTTTTAGCCAAAGTTTAGGTTGCTGATAAGGCGTACAAACCTCATATATATGACAAATAAAAATATATATTATATTAATTCATATTATGTGATTATTTTGGGCTAGTAGAGTTGTAACGTGTTACGTACCCTCTAAAAATGACAAAAACTTATTAATTTTTATTGAATGTGAGTTTCTAATACGTACCACCTCAAAATGAATAGTGATTGAAGAAATAATTTCCAATCTTTTTTCGAATTTCTATGGACATTTGCATTAATTGATTTATTCTATAAACACAAGATTCTTAAACCCCTTTGATACGTCTAAAATAGTAATAGAGCAAGGGACCTTTCTAAGGAGCCCAAGTTTATCTTCAAGTTTACTTTCAATTACTTAAATATAAATTTATTCAATAAACATTTTTTAGTAAATTTTTTATATGAATGCTATTATCATTCTAGTCATAAGAAATACGAATATATTTCATTACAAATATAGATAAATTTAAAACAAATGAGAAATACAATAATAACATTACTAAACGATAAAAATTCATACTTAAATTTTCGATGCTCCACTTGGTGATATTAATGAACCATAAATTGACTTTTCTTTGGTCTTTAAATAAATCTGATCTGTAAATATCCAAATACGAACTTCTCAACACTGTCTTTTCTATACGAAAAAGAAAACCAACTTCTTAGAAAAGAGGACCAAACTTCCATAAAAGATGAACCCACACTCACCTCAAAAGTGAGAATAAAAACTCCTATTAGAAGAACAATAAAAACAAAATATAAAAATAAAAGATCTAACAAAAAATTGATAGATATGTGATTATTTGATAAAGAACTAAATAAAATAACAATTTGAGGGGCTATAGTCGGCCAAAGAAATCGATGGCAACCCAAAATTTGGGTCTAGAAGAGGAAAAAGTTAGAGAAAAGAAAGAAGAGAGGCTAGGGTTTAATTATATAGTGAGTTGGCGATAATGTTTGAGGATATTCACTGCGAAGCACTCATGCCAAAATAATCACAATGGGCTACGCTTCAACAACATAGCATCGATTGTGATTGATTATTTGATTGAAGATACTAATAAAATCTAAGCTGATGCTTGATTCCAAAAAATAAAACTACATACCACACGATTCTTAATATCGATATACTATATATTAACCAGTACTACAACTGCAACATGTGAGTTTTTGGATAGATAAGGAGGCTCTACAAAATTGGTTTTGTTAGATACAATTTTATATTCAAAATTTAAAATGGAAACCAAATTTGAAATTTTAAAATTGAACCAAATGAAATTCAATAGATTCATTTATTTTTATTAAAAATCAAAAGTTTCTTTTGTTAGTAAAAAACACTATAACAGCTTTCAAAAAATTAAACTAGCTATTAAATTATGTTCTTTTTAAGCATTAATATGAATAAATTCTGAAATTTATATCAATTTTCTTTCGATCAAAGATTATAGAATTTTTATGGCTTACTTCTTTCTACTATTTTTTTTTTCATTGGAAGATTCATAGCGATATTTAATATTTTTTATCAAATAATCAAAAAAAAGTGCAAGGATGTAAGTTAATCAGAATTGAAATTTGTTATTTTTTTTTAATTTTTATAATCTGACTCATTCAAACAATACCATAAAAACTATAAAATTAGGGGTTCTTTTTAAATTAGTTTGTTATAATCTATAAAATTATACTTAAAAGTCAAAATTGAATATTTAAATAATCAATACTGTATTTTAAAATCATTTCCTAATAAAATTATAATTTTGGTCTTAGAAAATTACCATTTTGGTCCTTAGAATAGCAAAATAGATGAAAAACTAGCGAAAGGACCTAGAATATATTTCTCCAAAATGTGAGGGACCTAATAGCTTATTTTAGAAAATCTAAGATCTTGAGAGCATATTAGAGCACACTTCAAAAATCCTATAGTATTTCTTCCTATTATTAATCAAGATTAGTTAGTTAGTACAGTTCCGTAAGTAAGCCACATTACACAATTTATTCATAAGAAAGAAAGAGCTCAAGAGGAAGAATTAGTCTAATAAGCGAAACATATAAAGGAAAAATTCTCTACTTTTAAAACTATAGGGATAAAATAATATATTTTGACAAAACTCAAGGATGATTTTGTAATTTTCCTTTTATTATTTGTTATATTTTAAGGTGGATAAAAATCTATTAATACTTTCTCTTTAGAAAACTAAAATTTTTTAGTTTCTTAACCATGTGGTAAGATACCACAAGTTTCATTTTTTCACGCGGAAAATCTATTAGTGCATTGACCGCTTTACTATAAAGTCGATTTATAGACTTTTCAAAGTCTTCCTAGTTGTCGTTTTTCAATAAAGTCTCCATACTATTTTCTCAGTTGGAAAAATAATGCCCTTATCTTTTCTCAGTTGGAAAAAATTAGTCTTTGGATATTTAATATTCTTTCATCAAAATAATTTAAAAAAATGCAGGGATGTTTTTTAACTAGATTTTTTAATTAACCAGAACTGAAATTTATTATTATTTTTTATTTTGATAATCTGACATAAAAAACTATAAAATTAATAAAAGAAAATATATTAATTCATATTACAAAGTAAATTTGCCATAGTAAACCCGTGAAACAATACCCTTTGAATATGACAATAACTCTTTGATTAATATTTACTCTAATAGCTAAGAAATCTAATTTAAATTTAAATTTAATTAATGAACGAATTAATAAATAATAATAATAATATAAAGAGAAAGAGTAGTTTTTTAAATTTACTTTTACATAAGGACCTTTTATTTTATCATATTCACTAGAAAGCACCCATGTCAAAGTAATTACAAGGGCCTCTACTTTAACAACATAACATGGATTGTCATTGATTATTTGAATGAAGATGCTAATAAAATTTAAGCTAATGCTTGATTCCAAAAAAATAGAAATAACATATCACACAAGTTGAAAATTTTTAAATTCCGTTATATTATACATTAACCACTACCATAACTGCAACATGTGAGTTTTTGGAGGCTCTACAAAATTGGTGTTATTGGATACAATTTTACATTGAAAATTTGATATGCAAACTAAATTTGAAATTTTAAAATTGAACTAATAAAATTATAATTTTGATTTTAGAAAATTACCATTTTGGTCCTCAGAATGGCAAAATAGATGAAAAACTAGTGAAAAGACCCAGAATATATTTCTTTAAAATGCGAGGGACCTAATAGCTTATTTAAGAAAATCAGGGTCTTGAGAGCATATTAGAGCAAACTTCAAAAATCCTAGAGTATTTCTTCTTATTATTAATCAAGATTAGTTATCTAGTACAGTTCCATGAGTAAGCCACATTACACAATTTATTCATAAAAAAGAAAGAGCTCCTAATAAGCGAAAAATATAAAGATAAAATTCTCTATTTTTAAAACTATAGGGGCAAAATAATAAATTTTGACAGAACTCGAGGATGATTTTGTAATTTTTCTTATATTATTTGTTATATTTTAAGTAGGATAAAAATCTATTAAAACTTTCCTTTTATAAAACTAAATTTTTTTAGTTCCTTCACCATATGTGGTAAGAGACCCACAAGTTTTATTTTTCCAT
>CATIWJ010071863.1:0-20757 GCA_949640765.1 Croton laevigatus | reverse complement strand
TGTGGTGATAAGAACAGAACCGCGTGTGGCCTGAGACTTGATTTTCTGCAAAGCGGAGAGGATGGAAGCGATAAGAGTAGGATTGAAGCGGTGATCGTCGTCGCCGGTGAAAGTCAAGATGAAGATATCGCCTCGTTTCTCTAAGGTGCACATTTTCCCTAGAGGATTGAAGGACAGCAAATTCTGTTGTTTTTTGGTGTGAACTTGCAACTATCTGCCATTTGCTTCATTGTATATATATACTAGTATATCGGCAATTTTTTTTTTTTTTGTGTGTGTGTTTAGGTTAGAGTATTGAACTTTTAATTTCTATTGCTCATGAATCTTATAAGATCGACAGGAGTTAGGACTTAGGTATTAGGTATACCCTGTCAACTAATTAGCGATTCCATGATGACACGCCATTATATGTAGGAGTGTAAACCGGTAGGTTATAGTGCGTTGAACTGTAGGGAAGAAGATGCTAAGATTGCTGAACGGTTTTCTAAATTGGACGATGGAAGAAGATTGTTTAATTAATATGATGTACTTGTTATGGTTTGCTGACCACCTCCATGACTTTCTTTGTTTTGGTATGACCTCTTACCCCTAGCAAACACTGCAAGATGAATAGACTAACAAGTTTTAAATACAAGACGGTTAGAGAAGAAAGAATTTTATTGGCTCTAATACCAATTGAGGATTTGGGAGCTTTATTTCATTCTGATGTCTATTTATTCAGCTTGGGTTCATAATTGAAACGACATTGTTTTTGGGTTTTAGGTTGCGGTTCTGAAGGGGTAACGCGCTTTCCGTTTGCGCAACATGCACCCTCCTTTTTTTTCTGGACGGAAGGTGCGTCTGGTTATATTTTTAATAGTTTAGGGGTTTTTAAAATATATTAGTTTTTTTTTTAATATAGTTTAAAGTATATGAGTTTATTGGGTGAAAAAGTCAAAAACATGTATAATTTAGGCGAAAAAAAATGTTAGGGGCCATTCATGGAGTGGGCATAGTAATCTAAGTTCAAACTATGATGCTCACAATTCATATATGGGCATTCATGTAATCTGTTATACCAATTCCAGTCGATCAGGCAGGCCATGAAAACTTTTACGTTTCGGTTGTAACCAATTGCCATGTGTGTGTGTGTGTGTGTTTATATTATGTATATAAGAATTCATTTCAGTGGTAAAATAGAAGCTTGTTTTGATCAACACATGACAAGCCCTTCCGTTCCATTTTTGAGCTGATCTGAAGGGGTATCCTTGTATTTCTTATTAATCGAACATAAATTCAGAACAAGACTGAATATAGAATGTGATTCAGGTAGAAAGTCTGAGCAGCAAGAACAATCTACGACTCCAGAAATCCATTTTCATTTTTTTTTTCCCTCCAGCTCTTTAAGGTGGATAGTTGGTGCATTGAGATGAAATTGTTTAATTTGTTATTAATAATTACTTGCTAATTGATTGATAAATGTTTAAAAAAGGCATATGCTGTCTGTGGAGTTCCAAACTACGCATTAAAATTAGAAAATTGGATTAGTTTCTTATGTAAAGCCTCTAAATGCTAGTGTAAAGTATTACTAAGTTATTCCCAACTTGAAATTTAATTTTTTTTTTAATCTTTTGTGACGGTAACTTGAAAAAATTAGTAAGGAGAAGTACTTATATGATATGAAGCCTGTTAACCTTTACTTTGAAATTTCGTTCTGAGACATTTTTACAAGGATGTGATTAGAAAGACAGTTGGAATTTCAGTTTTGCAACTGTTTGGTTTATATCTCTTAAAGTGATTGGAAATTTTGTTTGAGAATTCTATCAATTTTTCATTTTTTTTTTTTTTACATAGACACGCACACACAACCAATGGGATGGAGTCGAGTATCGTATCGAAGCCATGCATCTTAGGCCACGGTAGAAATGCATTTCCACCGACACCCCAATCAATTTTCCTTTTTTCAACTTGGCTGCATGCGTTTTCTGTTTCCGTTGTTTAAGGTTGTGCGTGGGTTGTACCTGCTTCTTCTTTATTAAAATGTGGTGATATGGTTTGAGCGAGGCGTGCTGGATAGAAGTTTCAGCTTTGTTTGGGGGGAGACGACAACCATATCAACTTTAGATATCATAAATCAATAATGCCAGATCTTGTTTTCTGGTTACCATCATGCATCTGCCTCATGTTTCATTTTGCTACGAATCGGCAGATGGAAAAATATGATATATATATATATATATATATATATATATTTCAACTAATTTGATTGCCATTGATTGAAGATGTGAGTATAGGAGCTTGATAGATCAAGCCAAAGAACACACAGTTTAACATATAATCAAAACAACAAACCAATCTAATTAAAAATAGAAAACGAAAATTGAAACCATGCTAGATTTGAATGTTGTTCTTGAATCTTCCAATTAAAATCCACCAAGAGATGAACAATCTTCTGGAGATGCAACATCTTCAAGATAATATCAATTTTGAGTTATGTTAACTAACTATAATTCATTTAATGATTATATAAATTTGACGTTAGTGTATTTTGTGCTCAGAGGTTTGTTTTAGGGGAATCATCCAGTGCTATAGAAGCAGTGTCTTTTTTTTTTTCTTGAGTAAACAGTGTAGGAGCAATTTTAAACTAATTATAAAAGGCACAAATATGCTTACCTTACAGAAACTGTTAGTGATGGTTTAGCGAAAATTTTTCGATTTACTTTCTGTAATTAGTAATATATATAGATATACTATTTGGTAGACAGACCTTATAAATCTTGTTTCTTCAATATCCGAATGCTTACTTGCATGAGACATATATCTTGTGTGTTTATTTTTTAGGTGTCGTCTCACAAAATTAAACATTGTATTATAAATTATATGTCACTACAAAATTAATAGGTAACAATTATTTAATTAAAGTTAAATTTCGTAAACTATGACTCACTACTTTTGATATCAAGACCAAATACAGATAATTCAACACTTTAAAAATAAAAGCAGAATATAAAAATGAAATCGAGGACTCTCGATCATATTACCTTTTGCATAATTGTGAATGTGCAAATCTCAGTTGTTTAAATTATATTTTAAATAATTAATTTAATTTTATATATTCTTTTTTTTTTTTAGAAAACCTAATTTTCTATATTGAATTCCAAAACTGGCATGTGTATAATCATATATAGGCAAAATATTAAAATTATAATTTATTTAATTATAAAATGGACACCCATTAAATACGTGAGTTATGTGCGTGCGTAATATGAATGTTAAAAAAAAAGTTGGACACCCATTGGGATTGGGAGTTCAAACTCTTCCCCTTCCAATAATTATTTGGGAAAATATGAAATATAACCTACTTTTTTTACACGTCAGAAAGTACAATTTTTTATTTTCCAATTAATTTTAAGAGGCATTATATTTTCTTTCCCATTCTTCACCTGTTTTCAACGCTCTGCTCTCAACACCGCCAACCATCCTCTCTGTAACCGTTTCATGGTCTTCGTTCTTCTCCTTGGTCTCTTTGATTTCTCCTCCTAGTTCGTGTTTTCTACTCTCATCGCTACCTCCAATCCTGATTAGAACCTAAAAAAGAATAAATAGTTTCGATTTGATAAAAGAGTGGAAGGATTGGAACAAAAGAAGAGGAGTGGATCTGATGGTGGGTGGTGCATTTGTTAATATAAATGATTTTAGTACTATATCCCTTTAATTTTGAAATTATCATTGGTGATAAGATCTCTTGATTCCCTTTTTTTACTTTTTGTTTTTGCCTTGTGTATCCTATATAAATTCTTGTGTTCATTGTAAATTATATCAATATTCAATACATATTTCTCATAATTCAAAATGGTATCAAAACTAAGTTGAACATAGCGATAGTCGGAAATGTAGTGATGATCCTTTTTGAGGGCTTATGTTGGCTATGAACATAGCGATAGTTGGAAATGCAGTGATGATCCTTTTCGAGGGCTTATGTTGGCTATTCCTATTGTTTCCGTTTTAGCTCTTCACATTTGAGTCTTCACACCTTCTACTATGATAAATCGTGACTTCTACTTTATAGATTTTGGCTATTCATCTGTGAGCTTTCACACTTTCTACAATCATAAATCATATTTTGTCTTTTGTAAATTTTGGCTCGTCATCTATGAGCTTTCACACCTTCCACTTCATAAATCATGTCTTCTTCTTTATAGATTTTGGCTCTTCATTTGTGAGCTTTCACACTTATCTTCCACTACCATAAATAATGTTCTCTCCTTTGTAGGTTTTGGCTCTTCATATATGAGCTTTCACACCTTCTTCCACTACCATAAATCATATTTTCTCCTTTATAGATTTTAGCTCTTCATATGTGAGCTTTTCTCACCTCTTTGTAGGTTTTGACTATTCATCTATGAGCTTTCACATCTCTTCTTTGTAGGTTGGCTCTTCTTATGTGCGTTTTCATACCTTTCACATGGGAGTTTTCTTTGCTATGTATACACCTATTCATTTTGTGGGGATAAAACATATTGAGATTGATTGTCATGTGACTCTCACTCATATCACTCATGGTACTCTTCGGTTGGTTTCCATCTCATCTTCTAATCAACTTTTGGACATATTCAAGAAATTATTTTCTGCTCCAGACTTTCAACAACATCTAGTTTGCAAACTCAGGTTGGTCTCTAGTCATCCACCCTAAGTTTGAGGGGGATGTTAATGTAAATGATCTTAATTCCCTGTATTTTAGTATTATATCCCTTTAATTTTGTAATTATCCCAATCACTTTCCTTGATTGGTGATAAGATCTCTTGATTCCCTCTTTCTTTCCTTTTGTTTATGCCTTATGTAGCCTGTATAAACTCTTGTTTTCATTATAAATTATATCAAGATTCAATACATATTTCCCCTAATTCAACAGCATTATTGAATTTTAAATTTTTGCTGATTTTTATATTTAGTTGTCAATTGATTTTGCTTCTGATAAAAGATAGAGAAAATTGTTTAGGTAGTATTATTGCTAATCGCACTCTCATTACTATTTTTTTTTACTTTTAAAGTGGTTTAACAATCAGCAAATAGAGTGGAGTTTTTATCTTTCTGTAGAGTAGATATGTTGTTTTTAGAGGTTTTTAATGATTTTAATAGCATATTGTTGTTGAAGTTTAGTTTATGCTTTTGTTTAAATTGTTTATGTTTTTGTTTATGTTTGGTTTGTTTTTGTTTATGCTGGTGGAATAGATGTGATTGATGAATTTGGAGTTTCTACCAGAATACGTATAAGCATAAAAGTGTTGATTTTGTACTAATTTTGTTTGTAAACTGCTTATAATTTGCTTATTATTTTTCTATAAATTGTTTATGCTTTGTTTATGTTATGTAATTTTTAAATACCTTCCAAATTTCATGTTGCTATCAAGTTTTTTTAGTCGAAGAAGTATTCCCAATTTGTTAATTTTGAATATCTTAAAAATTTTAATTACGATATTATGTTTATTTTTTTTATCTTTAACATTTCATTAATTATGGATCATATTCATTTAAAAAATCATAAAATTTAATTTTATACTACCTCCGTGTCTATATTGGTGAGACTTTCACTATTCCACCCAAAATTTCTTTACAATTTTTCTCCCCAAAAGGCCCCTAAAAAGGAAGAGCGAGAATGCTGATTATTGAAACACATTCTGCCAAAAAGGTGGCTGACGCAAGCAATATGAGGCGCGTATGTCAGACAAAGAAATAATGTCAGTTATTTTAATGTCAGTTATTTTTTCCACTCAATATAAATTTTGGGTACATATCAGACATTATGCACTATTTTATACGAAATGTATTAAGATATTGGCTGCATTTTTCACAAAATGCACTCATTTTGTGCACACCTAACATTCAGACAACTTCTTCCTTTATCCACGCATTTTCTCTCTCTTCTTGTCTCTTATGACACAGCTTATATATGTCAGTATTTTCTCTTTTCTCTCTCCAATTTTTTGGCTGTACATTTCTCTTTTACTATTAAACAATTGTTTTTTTTAAATTTTCAAATTTTATGTGTAATAAAAAATTATTTCTTTTCCCTCCACTTCACTACAAGACAAAGGGCAAAATCGTCCTAATTACACTCAAAATATCAAAAGTCTCAACTATTTTGGAACAACAAAAAGCCCTAAAGTCTCACCAATATTGAAATAGGGGTAGTATTATAATTTTGAGTAGTTTTAGGAGAATTGGGTGTTATCTCAATAAAAAGAAAAGAGAATAGATTGAGTTTTTATAATAGGTAATTTCATATGTAAATGTTAAAAAGTGGCTACTTTGAGAATTGTTTTTAAAAAATATGGTAGATTAGTTTTAAGGTGACCTTTTTCAATATGTACTATTACCTCCGTATTTTTTTTTTTTTTTTTTTTTTGCATTTCAAACAACATGAAGTTTCTTAGGTTAGTTATAAAATACAGTAATCATATTTTATAACTAACCTAAACATGCTTTAATCTACCTAACCCCACCCATCAAAATATTAACACTAAACTTGATTCTAATCATGCTGTTTGAAATGTAAAGAAACAAAAAATATGGAAGTAGTAAAATTTAGTAAGCTCTTTACTTCAAGCCCTAATTACATTATAAGGTTTGTGTGCTGGGTAGACTTGGCCACGGCCAGACCAGGCCAGTTTTGGGCTGAAGCCTGGCAATGGCTGTTACGATTTGAGTAGGAGGTAGCTAATAGACAAACCAGGTAGCTCCACTATCTCTAGGGACAAACATAAGACAAACCAGGTAGCTCCTTCCATGGAAGAACAAGATAGCCTTGAAGAACTGAACCTACAACCAGATCCAAAAAGAGGGATGAGACCCCATAAAATAGCCATGCCGGCAAAAACAACAAACTAAAAGCAAAAAGAAAGAAAACTATACACGTGGTTGACCACCATCAGTGAAAATACCGACGGTATCTACAAAAACCAACACCCAAGAGAAGCTCCTAAAAGAGAGAAGACAGAGAAAGCTATAGAGAGAGAAGACGAATAAAGAGAGAATTTTGAAAATAAAAGTGATCTTGTATTTTTAAAATAACAATTTGAGAACGTACAAAATGAAAAAAAAAATTGAATTATTTAAGAATGGAGGTAATATAAAAAATAAAAAAAAATTGTTTGAAGGGGTTGGAATTTTTATATGTCGAATTCCCAAACATTACTGTTTTTAAAAACACTTAAAAGATTAAGAAAATATTTCCTCTTTTATCAAAAAAAAAATTAAGAAATTGCTATTGGCACTTGCAAATGGCACCTTCTAAAAGATTTTAGAAATGGATAAATTTAATGTATTGAGATCAATATACGGGTAAATAAAAATTTTTCAACAATCCTTAAAAGGTAAATATGTTTCAATAATCCAAAACAAGAGCCATATATTAATTTTAACGTAATATATATACACCCAATGAATTTTAAAAGAAAAACTGCAAACTTGCAAATAATACACAATCGGAATGCCCCTATCTTTAATTTCGCAGTTTTTTTTATTCATCCCATGTACTCGGACGAATAACATCATCTTCATCTTCCCGTATATTCCGTTTTGATGAAGAGATTATGCTCCCAAATATATCATGTTACCGCATTCTAGGAACAGAAACTCTGACTTTAACTGACTTTTTTCCTTGTCTGGATTTCTCAGCCCAGATGCTGAGGTGTCTGTCCATGAAGGGACCCAGAAATTCAGGTTGAGTTTGTTCTTGGAGAACACAAGCTACAAAGATTTGATCTCTTCATAGGAAGAGATCAAATTCTAGTCTTTTATCGTTTCTTTCCCTTCAAATAAATGGTTTTGTATAGGGTTTCATACTCCACAGCCCAAACCTCTTGCTTCTGATCCTTTCATAATTCTTAATCTTTTGCAAGATGACAAAAACATCTCCCAAGGAACATCTCCGACAAGCATCCAGTCACCATCTTTATCCTCATAAGTAGGAACAAATTCTGATCCTTTATAGCCTTCTCTTTCTGAGTATTCACCTACGTTGAACTTGAACATATTCTCCAAAGCTTCGAGGAGTTGTGTATATCCTTCGTAAATTTTAAGGTCAATCTTTCTAAGATATGGAGCTCCATCCATACTTACTTTCACGTACATCCCACAAGATTCAGCTTCTGGTTTCTTAGTCTGCAAGCTATTTTTCCTATAGGATCGGATTGGTGGCCATCCAACAATCTGTGCTCTGCATAACATAATTACAAAACATCAATAAAAACACTTTTATACAATATTAAATAGCTTCTTTTTTTTTCTGATAGATAAACAAAGACCGCATCTGGTATTATTATTACTTACTTAGGTACTGGAGCAGAGTCTGAATCTTCATTTGAAGTATCGATTTTGAGTGTAGCTCCATTTTCTTCTCTGGTCTCCTGTAATGGCCTCTTATTGTTTCTTGTACCAGAAACTTGTTGTTCTTCATTTCTTTCAGTTCCGGGTAATCCTAATCTTAGCTCAGTTGCTTTCAGGTTTAGATCATCCTCATATGCGACTCCACCTTCCATCTTAAATTTCTCTTTTTCCAATCAGAAAATGGAAAATTTCTTGTTCTTGATTTCCTTTCTTTCTTTCTTTCAGGGGGAGAGAATTGTTTGCGTTTGTTTGAGATGAAGATGAGAATGGAACATAAGTATTATATGGAGTAGATGAAGATAAAGATTAGTTGTAATTAAGGACAAACGCAAGCTAAGATGTCGGTAGCAGTAGCAGCACATTTTAGGCAATTTGTCTTTGCATTTAGGGGACACAACTGGGACAAGCACCGTGTGGATGACTTTTATTCTGTGAGAGTTTCGAGCAGGAACGGTCTAGATTGGTTTTGAGAAGTCAAGGGAAGGAAATCAGAACCGTTGATTTGTTATAAAGTCGACAATAAAAAAGTTTAGGGAACATAAGCATGTGGTGGGTTATGGGCACAGTATGGTTACGTACGTGGGACTAGAATTTTAGATGATTTGAAATTTTTGGTTAATGAATGGTGGGGTACATGGCACGTGGGAGAACATGGTCAGCCTCTAACTCATTAATTATGTGTTTCTACTAATTTTTTGTTTATTGAAGTGGAAGGTCATGTTTTGTGTTTGAGTATGGTAATGTGAGTAATTAAATCTTGATAATCTTTGATTATCAGTCGTTATATATTTGCAGTTAAGATTCCAAAGTTTTAAATCTACTACTATTACTAACTAAAGCATCCGCGCGCGATGGATGCTAGGGTAAAAAGTAGCAGGATGATTTTTAAACCCAACATATATAATTTATTGAACCTTAGGGACGAATAACATTGGCGGTTAACTAATAAACATTGGGTCAAAACTATGGATTAGGATTTGAAAATAAAGTGTTTGATACGTGGTATTATGGTAAAGAATGAAACTAATTACTGCCCTTTTTTTTTAACAAAAATACATTTACTCTACTCTCTATCTAAAGGGGAGGGGGAAAGCGAATCGAACCCAAGCACAGAGGCTTTGGGTAAGGAGAGCACCTACCACTGAGCTACTTTCTTATCCGCAATGGGATTTGAACCCACGATCTCAGAGTCGTTAGGCACCACACTCAGCCACTAGGCTAGATGGTTGTTTCCAAATTACGACCCTTTAGGTCTGTAGTTGTATTTATGATTTACCATCTGTTTATTTATATGTTTGCAAATTATTTTTTGTTTATGATTTGTTTATCATCTTCAAATAAAAATTTAGTTTCTAATCATAGTATATCCACTGTATGTCATCTATTTAAAATTTGTTTACGGTAACAATTATGACATATTTAGTATATACTCAGTTTATGATACAATTGCAATTTGTACAAAGTTGTCTAACTAAGGTACTATAGTTCTTTTAAGGCTTTTCATTGAACACCCCAATTTTGCTTCAATACCAAATCCAACCCTAATTACTGCTACTCCATCTCCAAGGCACTAATTCTCTTAGAGACATATCATCAAACACCTTAAAAACACAACTACTTCTTTCGCTTAAAACCTATCTTCTCTTTGACCAAAAAAACAATCTTCTCATACTAAAAATGCAAAATAAACAAGGCAATTGATTTATAAAAACAAATAAATATTTACTTAATTAATTTGACTAGATGTCTAGTAATATTTCCAAAATTGTTATCTCCATATATATGTCATTATCGTGTGTGCTAACTTACTTTCTTACTACGGTAAGAAATACCTAAAAGGAGGTTAGGAAGCAGCATCATTCATTTGAAACATAAAGCAGAGAGAGAGAGCCAATCCCACGCTTCCATTATCAACATCAAAAGGTCCATTTCTCCCCCCACCCGTGTGCGTCTTAATTATACGTTACTGTATTTTCTTTTTCAGTGTTTTGGAACGTATCTATCTTTCATGTCAAACTCAAAATCTTCTTTTGTTTCTTTTTGAAATTATTATTGATCATCTTCATTAGACAAGCTAATTCTCCTTTTCTTCCTAACCCTTAGATATTCTTTAGTCTCCTCCTAATTAATCATCTTAATTTCTTCTTATTTCATTATTTGTTTTCTTCCAACTTTTGTTTATTTTAGAGCTTGTTTGGTTTAGCGGTTTTAGACAATTGATAGCTGTTGCGGATCGCTGGTAGCTGATGAATAATGGGTGTTAGGTAAAAATATAGTAAGTTATTGCTGCTATTATGTAAAATGACCAGTATGGGTATATTTTCAAATAAATTCAAATTTAAAAAATTTTGAATTAAAAATATATTTCTAATAAATTTAAAAAATATAAAAATAAAACTAAAAATAATTAAAATATTAGTAATTCCTAAACTCCCACAATTATGGAGTATCAAACTATAAAATTATATTGTTAATAATTGTAAGATGCAAGCAAAAATCAATTTAGCTAATAATAATAATAATAATAATAATAATATAAAAGTAGAGTAGTAAAACATTTGAAAAAAAAAAAGGAGTATTAAATGATTTAGTTGATTATTAATTTTAGGTTATTTATGCCTTTTAATAAAAAATATATAGAGCTGTTAGTAAAAAGCTCAATTCACCAGCTGTTGGAATCAGCAGCAGTTTTGAAATTCTAACTACTATATGCTCTTAAAAAATTCTTTTACCAAACACCTAAGAAGTAGCTGTTAAGTGAGTATCAGCTATCAGCTCCTCTTAACCTCTAAACTCCTTGGTATTTATCAACCTCTCATGTTGTATTAAATTTATAACATGCATATTCAATAATTCTATTAATTTTCATGGGAAATTAATTTAAAACTTATGTAAACGATGGTCTAATCCCATAAATAAAATAATGAATTTGGCTGAGTAGCATATTCTAAATTGTTGATTGAATTGAAAAACAAGTGTTGATAGCAACAAGTTAGCTAAATGTTGTGAGGGGAGGGGTAGCATGGTGGTAGTGCATTGGAGAAGTGGCCCAAGAGATGCAGGTTCGAAGCTCGGTGGAGTCAACAAGCAGAAAGAAGCTCCCCTCCTCTTTGGGTGTGTGCGTGTATACCTATGTTAAAAAAAAAAAAAAAAGAGTTAGTTAAATGTTGTATTTTGTAGCTATAGCCTATATGAAAGCTGTTTGTGTTTGTTAGGTTGCAGTAGGGTTTAGGATGTGTTTGGGTTTGGGCCCATTGTGTTTGCGTTGTCTATTCAAACCAAACCTAGGGTTTAGAGGGTTTGGTCTGGGATTTGGCCCTTTCGAACAAGAAGATTGTGGTGTTTACCAAATGAAAATCAGATTTGGGCCTATTTTAAATTCAATACTAAAATTTGCAGGTTGGAAATAAATTCGATATCTAAGAACTTTGACTAGCTACTTATATCTGTGACACATCAATGGTGGAGAGCTCTGTACACATGTCCTGATTTTATGTTTGGTTTCAAGACAATAAAATTGTGGTAGTGATAGCTCAAGACAGATTTATTTTGGATCTTTTTTTTTTTTTTCCTTACATATTGTATAGATCATTAGAACAAAATTGATGGAAACTTTAATTATATGTGACAGACCCATGTGACTATATGTGTGTGACACACTTACTTTGAAATATATCATCAATAAAAGTAATTGCTCCTGTATTTTCTTTAATTTTTTGTTGTTTTCCTTATTTCATAATGAATATTTTTTCTGCACTTTGTCTACTATTTTATAATGGGGGAGATATTAAATTAGGGTAATTCAAATGTGTGTTGATTATCAAGCTAGTATGTTAAGGTGTGGTACCAATTCCACACATATTTTAAAATGAAAGATTTAAAGGACATATAATGAGGATGAATTTAACAAATTAGTATTAATAATAGTGATAATAAATAGTCTATGTATATGACTAATACTAGTTGTTAGGATCCAAATTCTCTAACACAATAAGTATGTGGTTCTACTCTGAAAAAAAAGATGTGGATGTAAAGCCAAATAGGAACTTACATTAAATTTTTAGGGAATTCAATTGAAATTAAGGCGTGTTGCTTGAATAAGGAATTAGAATTTTATTTTATAAATTCAATTTTGTGGTGTTTATACTAAATTCCATCAAATTTGATAGAAATTTAAATGAATATAATCATTAAAATAACATTTTATGACAATAGCAATCTTATATAGTTTTTTTTCCCACATAGGTAAGGGGTAGAGAGGAATTTGGAGGAAGGGTAATATAATCCGCATCAAAAGGAGAGGAAATGGAAGTCGAATTCAGGATGTAGTCCTAGTAGGCCAGTATGTTAATCAATTGAGCTAGGCTTTCGCCCTTTATATAATAGTATTTTAAAATTAAAATAACTTTGCTTAACAATATTTTGACACTTACATAAAAAAATATATTTTTTATGACACTATTTCTATGAAATTCATTTTAATTCTACCTTTTAAAGTATGCTAATTAAAACTTCATTCTAAATGAATTCTACGAATTATTTAAAGAAAATAAAGGGTAAATAAGCAATTGTCTTTATGTTTTAAAAGAGATAGCAATATAGTCCCATGTTAAAAAAGAGAGTAAAAAAAAAAATCCGGAAAAAAATGGAAAATATGTGAAGAAGAAACAAAAGTTTCCAGCTTAAATTAATTGAAAGCATACGGAGTTATTTATAAGTTTATACGGATAAGCCATATTATATATATATATATATTTTTATTATTTTTTACATAGGTATATACGCACACACACAACTCACGCACCCAAAGGGGAGGGGAGCTTCTTTCTACTTGTTGACTCCACCTAGCTTCGAACCTGCGTCTCTTGGGCCACTTCTCCAATGCGCTACCACCATGCCACCCTCTCCTCCCGGATAAGCCATATAATTTAAAAATAAATTTAAACTAATAATAATAATTCTAAACTAATATATTCTTATCTCTAGAATGCTTCTGCAGCCCAACTTTATCTGTAATAGTTAACACGTAAAACCAAATGTGAATTAATTTTAAAGAGTAGCACAATTCCGTATGGTAATGGTATGGTGCTACCTATCTCTTCCTCCTGTTTTCTTTTTACTTTTATTAAGTGGCTATGATATGGCGTACGGCAGTTGCATGTTGAAACCTCTTCATAAATTTTTGTTTTAATAGTTTGCAATAACGATCGCTGTGTTAGAAGATGGTCATTGTTAAAAACGTCAAATTTCGTTGCCCAGACCGCTTACTTTCTGAAAATGCCAAATTTTGACCAAAATCTTGTTCATTTTAAAATGTATGCTAATCTCATATTCAAGTAACGCCAGAAACAAAATTACTATTCCGGCTCCTAACTTGGTCATATACCAAACACGTATACTTAAGCTTGAGCCAAATCGTCTCTGACCAAAACAAAATGCTAACTTTGGTCTTTTTTTTTACCTTTAATTCCAGAAGTTTGCTAATTAATAATTTATGTTTTTTTTTAATAATTAATGTTGGAGAATATCCTGCATCAGATAAAAATATTGGGTTTTAATATATTTTCAATAATTCATTTCTCTTAGAGTAATTAAATTCTAAAAAACAAGAAAAGGCATCTCAAGAGTAATTTTGTATAAATTTAGGCAAAGCGATACTCCTCTAGATGCACATAAAACTTCTGATCACTAAAGTTTCTTCCTTTTGGAAACATTTCGAAAACAAAAAGTTTCATCTCCGAAACTTGTAAATACGAAGGAAGCTTAAAAAATTTCCATTTCACCATATCCCGTTTCGGTGTCTGTGTAACATAGTTTCGGGCCTAACAAATGCTATTTGGGAAATTGTAGTAGACACCAAAAAAACAAAGTTTGGTTTAACTAAATAGTATTTTTATACTTTTATTAGTTTTATAACACTTTTTGTTGTTCGTTTACTTTATTGTCCTTATTTAATACTTACCAGCAGCTGAGATATAAATTTTTTTTTTATTTTCTCAAGTATTTTATGCATCAGCAACACTGCTGGAGCATGCGATTGTCGAAAAATAAATTTATTTCCTTCCAGCAGCCGCTATCACCGATTGCTTTCCGCCAAAAAATAAATTTATTTTATTTTATTTCCTTCCACTTCCGGCTAACTGTTGCTAATAAATTTATTTTCTTCCATTGCCGGTGACAACCATCAGTAAATAAATTTATTTTCTCTTATTTCTTTCTTGCCACAAGTATACAAATTTATTTTTTTTTTATTTTCTCATTAATATACGACCAGTTTGTTAAAGTGCAAAATTTCTCGGGGCCTATTTGCAATTTATTAAAAATGAAGGACTAAATGAGAATTTTTGCATTAATCATCTTCTTTCTCACGATAGAAACTACAAATCCTTCCTGTTTGTTTCACGTCGTCGACCCTTCTGCATTTTTGTTTCAAGCCGCATCATTTCTTCAATAGATTCTTTAGGTTCAAGTTGCTACTTGACCGAATCTGGAAATATATTGCCATCACTGCTCAAAAAATCAACGAAATGCTAGAAATTGCCATTTTCTAGCAAAAAGCTCCAGCAGGTTCTTTCTCAATTTTAGCAGGCCTCCGATGTTCCAACACCAACTCTGAGAGTACCAGGTGACTCGCCAGCGTGAGGGCTGTCGACTGACACCTCTCCTTCGTCGGTTGCATGCTGGTAGAGGTTAGATATGGTGGTGATAAGCTTCCCTCCGACTGTGTGTTTTCTATTTTTTTTAATTATTAAAAAATAAATTTGTTGACTTTGAATGGAGTTGTATTATAGGTATTTAATTTTTTTTTTCTAGGATAACTTATGCTATTTGGAGGGATATATTTTATTTTGTGCTAATTTTTTAAAAGTGAAACATGTAAATGTGATATTCTTTTATATTCTTTAAGTTTGCCATGCTATTTCATAGTAAGGTGAGAAGCCCAATTTTGTAAAATCCAGCTGTTGGGCTATGCGTATTGTAGTGCATAATACTAGTGCCATAAACAGTTGTGTTTGTGGCTAAGCAGAGAAAATGAGCACAATTCCAATAAGGGAAGGGAACAAATATTAGCCAAGCAATAAAGGCTGGGAATCAAACACGTAGGCATGATGGCAGCCGTTAGATATTATTATTACTGCGAAGAGAGAATTAGAAGGTTACGTATAACGTTTAGAATAAGCAATAAAGGAAGGGTCAAAAAACAGGGGGTGGTGGTGAAGACAAACAAAGAGAGCCCCCGCGGTTTTTATAAGTTAGTTGGGTCGGTTATGAAATGTAAAGTATTGAGATTGAAGCGTCAATTTGCCAACTCATACTCTGACAATCGCTCCGCATTTCTTCTGTTGCCTTTGTCTCATACTCGGCTCGGCTTCACTCTTACGTTTTTTATTTTCATATATTTACATGTTACTCTTGCTCCATTTATTACTACTAATTTATTCTTTTTTGTTTCTTAAAATTGTACCATCATATTTAGTTTTGAACAATCTTAGATTTTATACTTTTCTATTTGGTCAACCACTAAATTTTCCATTAATAGTTATATAATGATGACTTAAAATGTAATAAGTAGTATTATGCATTCTTTGAAATTTGGTCACCAACACAACAACCACTGGTAATCTCAATTTTAAATTTGATAGTATAGCTATGAGCCAACCTTGAATTTATACTATTGAAAAAAAAAACTATTTTTTCATATATTTTCAAAAATTAAATTAATTTATTTTTTATTTTACATAATAGTTTATTTTGTTCCTGTATTTTAAAAAATATATATAATATTTTGTTCTTTTTGTTAACTAAACGGGGATAAAATTTAATAAGTTATGTCTCATCTGAATCGTTTATTTGCCCTTATTACAAATATAACAGTAGTTAATAACATTTATTTACCGAAAAAGTTTAAAAACTTGTTCGATCAACCAATTTATTTTTCTTTTCTGAAAAATATGTGTTGTCTCAGTAAAAAATAATGTCATATTTGTAATAAGAGCAAAAAAATAATTCAGTTGAATCATATTAATTTTTGACACTGTTTAGTCAATAGAAAAACAAAATAGTATATTTTTTCTCTTTTATTTACGGTGCCTTTCATTATTTTCAGAATATTTTTAATATTTCGTCTTTTAAAACTTTCATTATTTTATTATTAGGATAATTATTCTCTTGAAATAATTCTAATCACTTTTTCTTTAAATATAACATATCCTTTTTCAAATACAATTCTTCTGTCAATCATCCATTTCTCTAGTCAATGACCTCTATCCTCCAACCTTTAATTTTTTTTTTAAAAAAAAATTGGATTCATGATATTTTTAATAAATTTAATATTTTTACAGTCATCCATATATTCTTCTATCTTTATATATGGTAGAGATTTTTTGATAATTAGATATTCATATTTAAATTTTTAGAGATCAACTTATTAAAAAAAATAAGAACATTTAAAATTTCATCAAATAAATCGTATAACAATAAACACATTATATATAAAATCTGAAATGTTTTTTAAAATTTTTTAATATTCTTATTGCTATAATATTTATAGTTAATTTTTAATAAAATATACTAATTACACTCCATAAATAAAATATTATTAGTAATATTAATAACAAAAAATAATGAAGTGATGATAGTAACTGTTTGTGAAATTTTTTAAAAAACAATTTGTAGCTAGTAATTACATAGCTTCATTTTCAAAAAAAAAAATCAAGATTTTAAAAGCCAAACCTTAAATATTATTTTGAAATGAACATGAAATATTATTTAGTATTTTTTTTAACATAAAAAAGAAAGAAAAAACTGAAATATTATTTAGTATTACTAAATAAACAAATATGTACTAATATTTTAGAGGTTACCTAAAATAATAGATTCGTGAACAGGTTGAGCTGAGCCGAGCCGAGAGAGTTGTGGTTTGCAGAAGGTGTGACAGCTCATCCGGTCACACCCCTAAGTTTGACTGTTTCGTCTTCCTCCACCCATATAAATATATAAATATCTTCTCCTACACGATCACCTAACTCATCTTCATTTCCGTTCACACATTTTTTTTTTAAACTAAAAACTTCCATTCTTCTCTCCGTTTCCTTCTTTATATTTCCTTTTCCCGTCTTCTCTACCTCTTGTCCATCTCTTATACATGGCCGATATCTCACGGCATAGGACTTCCACGCCTGGAACTGAGCCCAGTCGTCTACAGCGCCGGAAGCCGGCCTCTTTGCAGATCAATCCACCTTCTTCTTCTCGATGGAACGCTGCGATCCCTCTTTTATCTCCGCTTATCGCTTCGCCTACTGCGATGGATTTCAAATCTCGCGAGGAACAGCAGACTCAATCGCAGCAGCGGAGTCAGGGAACTGAGCCGGAGAAAGCAGCTGCCGTCTTCAAGAAATGGCAACATCCGGCTGCTCCTTTCTGTTACGAGACGGCTTCTTTTGCCCCGAAGTTCTATGTGCCTGTATAAAATTTGGGGGAATCTATATATAATCTAATTTAGGGTTTCTTTCTAGTTCTTCTAACGATGAAAATGTAAACAAATTGTATACAGAGCTGGGTTTGATAATTGATCAAATATGCTTTTAATGCTGACCATTAATTTATACTCTTTTGATTTCTTTTTCAACATTAATCCATCAAAAAATAGGAGCTTTGATTAAATCAATAATTATTGTTTAATTAATCCAAAAGATGCATTCAAATCAACAGTGCTAATTCTTAATTGCCAATACTTATAATTTGATACACAGTGATTATTGATTAATCAAAGAAATTAATACTACTATTTGAATAGTGTTTTTTGGGCTTTTGCCAAAAAAATCAATGATTGTTTTTTTTTTTCAATCTGAAATTGAAATGTATATTAATTCATTTACATTAATTATATGGCCACACTAATTGCGTTTAATTATAATATAATAAGAAATGGAGACGTTTAGACTTGAGAATGACATGCACCGACAACTTTCGATCTACAAGTTTAATATGATGAGATTTGAATGGTCAGAGATTCATTCAAATAATTAAACGAAAAGCTCTTCATTAAACAAAAAGCTTGGATCCAAAAATAATTGACACACGATTTCTTGTTTATTAGTAGTTCAAAAGGAAAAATAAAAAGGTATAATATTCTTTGAAAAATTACATAAGAAAAGAAAAATATATATATTCTGTATGAATTGGGTGGCTATTCATTTATATATCTGAAAGAAGAAAAGTGAAAAATGAATGGTCCTAATTAAATTACTACTCAACTGTATATAAAATGGTTCTAAAAGGAATAAGGTCAAAAATGGGGAAATGAGAGGATATTAATTAATTATAAGTTATAAAGGAGAGACAGATATTCAATGATTCTGGAGAAATTTTTGACACACAGACACACGTACGTTCAAAATTCCAAATTCAATGATGTAAAAAAAAGTAAGATTCTATTTATACGTAGTAGCTAATCAGAAACAGTGATATTCCACATCATCCGCAGTTGGATGGATATCTATTTGGGTACAGGCCCGGTCGGTTCAAAAAATAAATTAACAGTGATAAATAAATTTTAAAAATTATACTGTCTCTATAATTGAGACTTTAAATTTTTTTTTTTTGTTAGGAAAAAGCTTTTCGTCTCGGCTCTCGATTTCGAGATGGGAAGAAACACGTTAACGTGAAAGTGAAAATAATGAAGTGAATAGTAAAAATGTATAGAAACACATTAACGTGTTTCCCCTGTCTCGAATCGAGACGCGAAAGATGTAGCATTGCTCTTTTTGTTATTTTTAAATAAGTGAGGCTTTTGGTACTTTTTGTAGAATTTAGATGATTATGTCATTTGTCTTGTAGTTAATATAATTTGTTTTTAGTGTATGTGGGTCCACTTTTATATTATAATGAATGGATGTGAGTTGATTACTTTTTAAAGTAGAATGAGAAGAAAATTATTTAAAAAAAAAAGGTGAATAGGAAAAGTCTTAATTTTTTAAGAAGTGCAAATGGTAATTTAACAAACATCTATTAATAAGATAAAAAAAAATGTAAAATAGCATATGTCTGTCATAATTAATCGAAAATTACTCCACTTCATTTGTATATTAATATTTTTTCTTCAACAAAGATGAGAAATATTTGATATGTATTACATTATTCAATGCGAGTAATACGGATGTCATGATTTACTAAGAGATTTTTGTAAATTTTTTTTATTATTATTATGATATGTTAAAAACACAATACGGATGACATCTACCTTGACATGATTCTCATGATTTTAAGATGTAGGATTAAGAAAGATTCGTGAAATTATTTTTGCAGGTCTTCCTGACATGCTAGTACTCGTTTTTGTTGATATGTTATATGTTTTGTTAGGCATTCTCCATCACACATGCAACTTATTAAGCATCTATATAAAGAACTCATATCATATTGGATCATTTTACAGTTTCCAATATTCTACTAAGGGTTCATTTGATTTAAATATTTATACTAATGGATAGTTGATAGCAGTTGTTAATAGCTAATAGCTAGTGGCATACAACTGAATCGGGTTAGTATTTGTTAAAAATTTAGTAGCAGTTGTGACTATAATGTGAAATTACCAATAAGGATATATTCATAATTATATATTAAATATTGATTTTAATTTAGTATTATTTTAATAAGATTAATATAATCCTAATATGAATGAGTTGGAATGAAAAAAGCTCTGCATATGAGCTTATTGAAACAGCAGCTATCTGAGATTCCCAATCGCTATTAGCTGTTGATTTTAAAATTTATCAAAAGCCTAAACTCTAATGTTAAGTATCCAACAACTATTAGTTGCATGAAATAGCTAACTCAAACACTTCCTAAATCTAAGCTCAATTGCTTTTCCCCTAGAGCTGAGCACCAGTCATACTACTTAGTATAGTACGTTAGTTATAGAGTTCAGTATTTCTTTTCTATATTGATTATTTGTAGTACGAAAAGTTTATTATTTTTATTTTATATTTGTAACTAAAAGAAATTTTTATTTTATATTTGTAATTAAAAGAAAATTTTAAATTGTGATTTTTAATATATTTGCATATTTTCTTATAAATTTAAGACTTGTATAATTATATTTCAGTCCGGTTACACACTGGTCACAACTTAATGTTATGTCGATAAATTTGGACAACCTTTTGAAATTGGAGTAAATTTATTATGATGGCCAAAATATGGTGATTTTGTGATAAAATAGAAAGTTTGGGATAAAATTATTTAACTCTACATGCATGTGTAGAATTATATATCGACAAAGCTTGGTTTATGAAGTCCTTCGTGCTAAATATTTCCCTAGAGATGATCCTATGAAAGTCAAACTTCGGAATGCTCCTTCCTATCTCTGGAGAAGTTTATTTGCTAGTCGTGCA